>PVJD01004580.1:0-133310 GCA_004026545.1 Mormoops blainvillei | reverse complement strand
CATGTCCCCGCAGCCTGAGGGGTGGAGGAGGCAGAGGACCCAGCAACAACACACCTGACCCCCAGGAACTTCTGCTGCCTGTGGTAAACTACTTACTGCTGTTCACATCCTCGTGTCTGCCAGCCGCCACTAACAGTGCGGCTCCCACCCAACTTCACTGAACTTCCCTATCTTCACCAAGTGAACTTTAACACAGCCCATCTGGACAGCACAAGGGAGCTCATGGGAGATTAGATGGATTTTCCAAGATCAGTTAGCTCAGAATATGGTATTTTCAGTGTATCCACTGCGGTTCCACAGCCCCATCCTATCCTGGTCTTCACAGGTCAACCACCCCCTCATGGTGGTATCTCCCTAACAGAGAACTGGAGAGTCATACTCTTGTTTGCACTTTTTTTACTACTATCAGCACCTCCCATTGCCATGTCCTTCTACCCTTCACTCCACTCAAGCATCTATTAATTCCAGACTTTATTAATTCTGATCCCTTCAAAAGGAATCTCAAAAGTGTTCCTCTCTTCTAACTCTAACCAAAGGTCCTGTCCATCCTTCAAGAACCAACTCAAAAGTCAGTTTCTCCATGAAGATTTCCCACACCTCACTGCAAGAAGAACTCATCTCCTCCACCAAAGCACTCTTCAAAAGCTCTGAGAGAAGTATGTTTCACACACTTGAGAATTTCCTTGTGGATTGAGTAGACAGGGAACAAACTGAGAACAAGGAATTTGTCTTGATTATCTTCATCTTGTTTGAAACACCCCAGAAACGTTTAAATTGCATTGAAACAATATCAAATCACAAATTTAAATTACTTTGAAATAATCTTGTAATTATTATTTAAAACTGTTCTTTTGTTATTTTTTTTAATAGTGTCTACTTTTCTTATTTTTTTCTCCAAAAACTGGTTAAAGAATCTCAGTAGCGGGAACAATCTTGAGGCATTATGTAGAAATTTAAAAATTTAATGAAAAACAGAAAAAAATAAAATAAAAATTAAAACAGTGACTGCCTGTGGTAGGGAGGGAATAGAGGAAGTATGGACTGGGTTGAGGCACGAAGGAACTATTCTGATGTTATGTTTATGTTCTATATCTTGATAGGAAAATGAGACACCCGTATGCATTTGTCAAGGCTATGCATATTATGCACTTCTGGCCAAGAGGAAGGCATAAGTAGATATACTTTGTCTCCTCACACAACCAAAAGAAGGGCAAAAACAAATTTAAAAACAAAAAATAACCAGAACTAACAGAAAATTGCATGGAAGTATGGAAGTCCAACAATCAAGGAGTTAAAGAAGAAACATTCACCCAGCCTGGTAGAAGGGGCAGAGGTGGGCACCTGGGACAGGGAGGATGGGTGGCAAGGCTGCGGCTAGCAGACAGGGTGGTCCCACTTTTGTGCGGGGATAAACCAGGAGGAACAACTGGGGAGTGAAAGAGACCGCGCAACCCAGGGTTCCAGTATGGGAAAAAAAGCCTCAAAACCTCTACAGGTAAATACCTGTGGGGTTTGCGGCAGCAGGAGAAACTGCCAGTCTCACAGGAGAGATTCTTTGAGAGACTCACAGGGTCCTAGAATGCGCACAAACCCACCTGCCCGGGAATCAGCACGAGAAGGGTCCGACTGGCTTGTGGGTAGCAAGGGAAGTGACTGAAAGCCATCCAAGAGTCAATTAAGCAGCATTGTTCCCTCTCAGACCCCTCCCCCACATACAGTGCCACAAGGCAGTGACCTGGGTTGCCCTTCCCTGGCCAACACCTGAGGCTCCGCCCCTCACAATGTAATAGGCACTCTGAGACAAAAAAACAATAAGGCCCAAACAAAAGAACAGATCAAAGCTCCAAAAATAGAACTAAGCGATGAAGAGATAGCCAACCTAACAGATGCAGAGTTCAAAACACTGCAAACCTGGATGGTCACAGAAATGGTTGAGTATGGTCACAAATGGAGGAAAAAGTGAAGGCTATGCAAAGTGAAATAAAGAAAAATATACAGGGAACCAACAGTAAAGGGAAGGAAACAGGGACCCAAACAAACGATCTGGAGCAGAATGAAGAAATAAACATTCAACCAGAACTGAATGAAGAAACAAGACTTCAAAAAATGAGGAGAGGTTTAGGAACCTCTGGGACAACGTTCAGCGTCCCAACATCCAAATCACAGGAGTGTCAGAAAGAGAAGAGTAAGAGCAAGATATTGAAAACTTATTTGAAAAAATGAAGGAGAACTTCCCCAATCTGGCAAAGGAAATAGATTTCCAGGGAGTCCAGGAAGCTCAGAGAGTCCCAAAGAAGTTGGACCCAAAGAAGCACACACCAAGGCACATCATAATTACATTAGCCAAGATTAAAGATAAGGAGAGAATCTTAAAAGCAGCAAGAGAAAAGGAGACAGTTCCCCACAAAGGAGTTCCCATCAGACTATCAGCTGATTTCTCAAAAGAAACCTTACAGGCAAGAAGGGGATGGAAAGAAGTATTCAAATTCATGAAAGGCAAGGACCTACATCCAAGATTACTCTATCTGGCAAAGCTATCATTTAGAGTGGAAGGGCAGATAAAGAGCTTCCCAGGTAAAGTAAAGTTAAAGAAGGTCATCATCACCAAACTCTTATTACATGAAATGTCAAAGGGACTTATCTAAGAAAAAGATGATCAAAAATATGAACAGTAAAATGGCAACAAACTTACAACTATCAACAACTGAATCTAAAAAAATAAAAACAAAAACAAACTAAGCAAACAGCTAGAACAGGAACAGAATCATAGAAATGGGGATCACATGAAGGGTTATCAGCAGGGCGGGGGAGGGTAGAGAATGGGGGAAAAGGTACAGGGAATAAGAAGCATAAATGGAAGGTACAAAATAGACAGGGGGAGGTTAAGAATAGTATAGGGAAGGGAGAAGCCAAAGAACTTATATGTACAACCCATGGACATGAACTAATTGGGGGATGCTTGTTGGAAGGGGGCTGCTGGGCAGAGGAGAATAAAGAGGAGAAAAAAATGGGTAAACTGTAATAGCATAATCAATAAACTATATTTTAAAAAGACTATGCATATTACATTAAGATTTGTTAATGATGTACATGCTGAAGTATTTATGGAAAAGGGTAATGATATCTACAGTTTACTTTGAAATGCATCAAAAAACAGCATGGATTTAATGAGGGAATAAAGAGGTGAATAAACACATAGATATGAGATAAGCAAATCTACTAAAATGTTAGTGGTAGTATCTAGTTGCTGAGTGCATGACATTCGATGTAAAATTCTTTTGATTTTGCTTTGTTTGAAATTTTTCATAATACGATGTTGGAAAAATTATACAAAGCCTGTCGGGAATATAGCTCTTGAATAAATGTTCTTATCAATGAATGAGGCAAGCATAGAAATTGAGTAAAAAATAAAACCCTTATAAATTCTCCTAAAACTAATTTAGGAAAAAGTTCCACTATTGTAAAAAGGCAAAACTTTTTAATAGGTTGTTTATGTCTCTTTACAGAAAAGAATTTTAAAATAATGTTAATGGTCCCTGTGAAACTTAATTTCCTATACTGAACTCTTGTGAGGGTTTTGGTTGTTATTCCTGGGGGATGGGTACAATGAGAGGAGGGGAAAAAAAGGAAGAAAAGAAATGTATCAGAATCCGGTTCTAATGCAATAGGGAAAAAGAAAAACAGCAAACTTTTGGCATGACATGTCATTTGCAATATTCCTTCATGTGTTTTTGGCTGTTACTGAAGGGACACTGATTCCCCAGGAATGACAGATTGTACAGACCTTAGCAGAAGAAATTTGTTTTGTTCTATAGTATTTATTTTGTGATTCCTCCTTTTCTTTTTTTTTAAATGTTTTATTGTTTATGGTGTTACTGTTGTTCCACTTTCCTCCACCCGCCCCTGCTCATTCCTCCCTCTCCATGGTCAGTCATGGTCAGTCCCCACACCACTGTCCATTTCCATGGGTCCTTCACATATGTTTGACTAATCCCTTCACCTTTTTACCAACAGCATTTCCGCCTTTTTGATATGATTAAAGACATATGTTTCTTATGCCATTCCTATATATTTACATGATAACCTTTATATCTTGTAATACTGCTATTCTTAAAACAATCAACTTATATAATAACTAACATTTCCCTGGGCCTTTTTAGATCTGAATCTTTGCTGAAAAGTAAGAAGTTAAAGTTCAAACAATTAACCTGTGAATTGACTAATATATTTCTTTTCTATGCTATTTATATTCTCATGTCAGATGTAGGACAAATGATTACAAATGAGAGACATTATAGGTTAAAGGTAATACTACCTTAAAGGTAATACTACCACTAACAGTCATAGTATTATAATAATGATTCAAGTGATTATAAAATATAAATGTCAATATGTATGTTGGAATGCATAAGGTTATTTTAAAATGGAGAATAAGACATACTCAATATAATAAACTCTATTGGTATTAGTGATAAAAGGCCTGTTGACAGTAAATTGTATGCTTCTGATCAAAAGGTTTAAATTTCAAAGCATTTTGAAAGACAACATATGTGCACAACCAGGTAACTGAGGAACAAATGAAAAAGAGAGAGAGAGGATGTAGATGAGAACAAAGGAGAAAGAAAAGGGGAAGTGGGAGGTGGAGAGACAGAGGTTAAGGAAGAACGCAGAAAGAGAAAAAAGGAAAGGGGAGAGGAAGAGAGAGAAAAGAGAAAAATAAGAAAGAGGGAAAGAAGAAAACAAAGGAGTGAGTGTGGGAGGAAGGGAAGGAGAGGTGTAAAGATTAGAAAAGGAGAAACAAAATTGTCATTATTGCCTGAAAGTAAGGTTGTCTGCACAGAAAATGAGAGAAATATCCATAAAAAGAAACTTTTAAAATTTAAATTAATAAGAGGTTCTAGCAAGGCTACTAAATACCAAATCAATACACAACATTTAATAGTATTTTTGTAGTAGTTATAACTAATCAGAAAATGTACTTTAAAAAGCATATCTCACCATCCACCAACAAAAGTTAAAAATTTCTATGAAAATAAATAAAAGCTGTGTAAGAAATTTTGAAGAAAAATATAGATCTTTATTAAAGTGCATAGAAGAAAATGTCTCACAAATTGAGGAGCTCTATTTTGTTCATGTTAGAAAATGTCCAAATGATGTAGAAATTTTTTTTAATTTTGGAATTTTACCCCAAAATTCATATTGAATAGTAAAGGCTAAAAATAGCCAAGAAAAATGTGAAAATAAGATGAATGAGAGATCTACAATAATTCAGACAGTATAGTATTGGTGTGGGTAAAGATATATACATCAGTGAAATAGAATAGAGAAGTTGGAAATTGCCCGGGCATATGTAAATGTTTATATCCTAAATAAGTGGTATTTGATATAAGGTCACATTGCAAATCACTAGGGAGTGGATGAAGTATTTAATAAATTGAACTTTGATAAGAGACTATTAAAATGGAAAAAAGGATCAAGTTAAACCTCCACCTCAACCTGTGACCAAAATAAATTTGAGACAGATCAAATACCTAAATGCTAAAATCATAACTGTAAAGCATCTAAAGGAAAATATAGGAGGATGTCTTCCTTCTGATAATTCAAATTTAGAAACATCTATATGGTAAAAAAAAAGGTATCATTAAGTAGGTTTAAACAACAGCACAAATGGAAAACTATATCAGTAAGAAATACAGCCAAAAACAGGAATACTATCAGAATAATTTTAAATCAATCAAATTCATGAAAAGTATGAACAACATAACAGAAGATTGGGTGGTGGATATAAACAGGGACCTCAAAGAAAAGGAAAACAGAATGATCTATAAAATTATTTTTCTAATGTTCAATATACATGAAATCAAGAAATATAAATTAAATCAGTGAGATTTCTCAGCCAAAAGATGTAAAAATATTAAACTCTTGTAAGAATTGTCAAGAACATGGAGAAAAAGGAAATCCCATTCATTGCCAGTGAAGTCTAAAGTAAATTCACTCATTCCATTTATAGATATATGCCCAAGGAAACATGTACAATTATTCACTGAAGCATTATTTATAAAATAAACATATATGGGAACATTTAAATATCAATATGGGAAAGAATACATTATGGTATACTCAAACACTGGATTACAGAACAATTAAAACAAATGAATAAGCTTTAACTTCATTTTGTTACCCTTAATAGTCACTTAGCTTCTTTGAGTTTCTTATTCGTTGTTTTTATTTTAATCTGCAAAATGGAACTACCAACTTCACAAAGTGAATGAAAGAGGATAAGAAGGATTAAGTAAAAGACAATATCCATGACTTCTACATTCTATCAGGTATTTATCTATCTGTTTTCTTATTGCCTATGAAATAGGTATCATTCACATTCTGAGAGAAAGCAATAGGAATGTGATATATGATTTGAGAATTTTAAGTAAATATTTATTAAAAACTCTTAAAAATGAGAGGGTGGCTAAATAGGAATGAAGAAAAGCTCAACATATCAAACAAGGGCCTCTCATTAAAGAAGTAATCATAAAAAAGACTCTAGTGGCATGCATCTACCAACATGCCTTATTCCAAAAACCTTACAGGCTCAGGGCCAATTAATATTGAATGAAAAGAACTATGAAATAGGATTTACACTAAGGCAGCTAGTTAAGCTATGACTTCTCACTATTTTCGGTTTTTGTATTGTGCTGAGTGGGAGCTTCACATGACTCCGAGGGAGTAGGAAAATTGGGACCTGTATTTTTTAATATCCAGTGTCTTCACATAAGAAGAAAATAATCTTAAAAACGAAGCCTACTTCTCAGAGAACTATTAACCTATCTTGAGACATAAACTTGGAATATTTTTCAGAGGGAATTTTAATCTGTGTAGTGCCAGTTTCCCATAAAATATGTGTCTGTCAGCTTTCATAAGAGACAGAGGGACATTTGAATTTAGATCACAAAGTGTGTTTGGGAAAATCCCAGGTGATTTCCTGAAGGACCTAACAAAGGGCAAACGAGACCGTAGGCCCATTCGATTTGGACACAGCCTACAAGCCCCTTGCATTAACACCCAGGCCCTCAATACAATATTGAGGATAAATAAAACAACAAAGTATAAAGATGGTGCAAAAGCAATCAATGATGGTCATGGAGACCTAAACAAATGAATTGATTACTCAGCTAGCAGGTATCTGGGACAACCTGTGGAAGTGAAGAGAGCATTGGATAATTGGTATTCATTTCACAGAGGAACTCATGAAAAAAAAAGTGTTGTAAATTAAGTGCACCAATGTTTAAAGCTAAAAGGTGCCTCGAGTTATACTTAGGAAAGAAACTAGCCATATTTAGTAATAAAAATATAAAACAAATTACTCAGACCCAGAAATACTTCTCCCATAACATTTCTCTCTAACTCCAGTTGCAAGGACCAAGAATTATTCAAAACAATAGACTTGCAAAGCCTATTTGGGGAAATAATTCCATTTATTAATGAGAAGTTTTAAAATATCATTGGCACTAAATTTACTTTCAAATGCAAAACATAAAGAAAATGAGTTAATAAAGGAGATCTAAAAGGGGGTATAATAAACATATGTTAAACTCCTATGTTTATGAGTTTTAGTAAAAAAAAGAAAATCTGATTTGTTGATAGAAAGGTTAAATAAATTCTGCTATACTTAATATTAAGCTGCTCACAAACTATTCCTGCTACTTATTCTAATAAGACTCGCAGCAAAGACGCTGATACAGAAACCTCAAGACATGTTGACAAGCTCAAGAAAAGGCAACCAGTCTTTTTCCTTCCCTGCAGCATTTAATTCAATACTTGATACACAACAGGAGCTTCCATAAATGTCCATTTATGTGAGTAAAAAACTTTTTAAGGAATATTGAATGAAAATTGAATTATTTTTATTACCAATTACTTTTATGTATAACAAAAAGAAATATACATGTGCATAGCTATATCTACATTATGATAGTAATTCGTCTGTACTGAAAATGTTTCCAATACATAATTCTGTATTACACATGCAAAAAAATAAAAGGCACTGTAGGCTAACTCCACTCTAAATAAGTATAACTTCAGTTACAGGAACTCAAAAATAGCAAAAATAGACCAATGCACAATTTGAGACCTAACTGAAGAAAAACTAATCTATACCACCACCTAGTGGCCTCATAATACAGCACTAAAAAAGCACTTACCCAGGAATGTCACCACGTAAATACAAGCATCTGGAGTTTACATATAGAGCAACTGCCCTCCTACTTAATTGGGCCAGCATTGGATCAGCCTCTTCTGCTTCCTTCTGCAGATATGCACGAGCCTGACTTATGAACAAAACCAAGCAGGGACACTATTAAGTGGATTGTTGCCTTTGCAGGTGATACAATTCCCTCCACCCTTTAACTGATACATATTTGTTATGGAAGGTGTAAAAACGCATATTCACATTCATCAAACCAAACGGGTAATAATAAAAGATTGGTCTAAAAAACCTTATCCACTGTTATTAAGAGTGTAAATTTATAAGACGATTTGGCACAGATTAGTAAAGATGAATATGTACTCAATTCCTGTCTATGACCCAGCAATCCCACTCCCAGTCATATACTCTAGAGCAGTGTTTAGTGACCTCCAGTACACAGATCCCCAAGGAGTCTATGGATAGAATTCAGAAGGTCTGGAAACTTGGTTGGGGAAAGTTTACACCTTTATTGTCATCAACTTCGAACTGAAAATGAGCATTTCCTTTGAATATGAAATAGAAGCAACAAATCACAATATTATTAACAGGACCTGTGACTTTGTGGTCAATATGTAACATAGATATTGTCAAATCCCATTTAGAATTGTTGCAAATATCTAAAATTTTCTTTTATGCTCATCACTGCTTCAAAATTATGATAGCTGTTAAGTCTATCATAATAGATCTTGTTATTTAGTACCTTAATAAAGAAGCATGTCTATTTCTTTGTCAGAAAGAATTTAGTTGTATATTTTGATGATTCTAGATCAATACAATCTGTTTTCTTTGTAAACCTGTGCATTTGCTAAGCATACAAAACTTTTAGGGTTCCATAGGCTCACAAAATTTTTAAAGGGTTTCATGGCACACAAAAAGTTAAGTCTTTGCCCTAGGTAAGTTCTTAATATGGAAATAAGAAATATCTTTAAAAATTCAAAATGCCTTTTTCTACAATAGTCAAATGGACAAATAATATATTTGTAAAATATATTAAAATATATGTAAAGTAAAATATATATAAAATATATTCATACAATGGAATTGCATACAGCAGAGAAATATATTAATTATGGAGACTGCATCAAAATATGTGATTTTCAAAAACCTATGTCAAAGCTAAGAACCAAGTGACAGAATAATAGTTTGACTGCGTTTGTAGAAAGTTCTAAAATAGGCAGACCAAAGCAATATATTGTTTACAGTTATATAAAAATGTATTTGAATTTTTAAAAAATGAATAAAATGGTTAACATAAAATTTGGGATCATGGTTACTTGAGGGAGGTTGGGAAGGGTATTGTAGGGAGGAGAATGTGACCAGAAACGAACATGTATTGGGTTTCTAAGTTACTGACAATATTTTCTTAAACTTGGTAGCAGGGGCGCAGGCAATCATTTTATTCTTCTTCTTAAAAGTGTACAGATAACATATTGTACACTTTTGTGCCTATGATACATGTTTCCTGTTACCTCCTTATATAGGCAAACTCAGTCCGCCCATTCTAGAGTTACTATCCTGTTGCTCTATATCACCGCATTATCATATTTTAATAATCCAGATTTCTCTAGCTTTGGACTACCTGTCCTTTGGATCAGCTATCAGAAATTTAGGATATACGCAATAATTTTCAAAGTACATACTCTATGTATCTTCCAGGCAGTTTAGGGAATTTTTTTGTCACAGAAAAGCATTTCTTTTTCAGGGTTGTTTAAAGGCAATTTCTGCCACAAATCTAAACTTACCTAAAAAATTACACACCTTTTAAAAAACAATGGTACGTGAAACCGGTGTTTACATCCTGGCTTTAAAGGCTGGATGTGCCACTCAGCAACTGCAAACTGGAGAAAATCATCTCCGGATATCACCTTTCTCGCTTAGAGATAAAGCTTAACTCAAGAGTTTGAAGATTATTAAAACCTATGAGAAAGCGAATATGCGATTGTCTTAGACACCTAGCAGCATTTACCAACATTTTCCCTCTCTAAGTTGCAGTCATGAATTCTAATCTTCACTATCTGTTAAATATTTTCATCTTGAAAATTCTCTCTGCCTTCCTGGTAGCTAGATGCCGTTGATGATGGGGACACACGATGGCAAAACCACAGGGCAGAAGAAATCTGGGGGTTCCTTAATTCACCACGTGTAAAGGAGCTCCCTGCCAATGAGGAAAATGCACTTTAGATTCTTAAAGAATAAGAAATAAAATCCTATTGTGTTTGAGACATTATACATTTTTGTGTCTATTTGTTACAACAGTTGAGCCCATCCTATTTAATATATTCTTAAAAAGTTCAACCACATTCATGAATACCAGATGCAGTTGAAGGGGTTATACCCAGTCAAGACAATACAATTAAGTGAATGGCCACCTACAAAATATTGAAATATCCAGCCCCCCTGCCCCTCAGTTATAGGAAACTGGCAATAAGGCTTGTAATTCACAGATGGGACCCTGCAAGTCTCCTGACAGGGGTAACTGACTACACTATGAGAAATGATTTATATATGGTAATAGACAGGGACATTTCCCCTCAGTGAAATAGCCCAGTCAGACAATTGCACAGTGAAGACGACTATTTGACAGGCTCCACCCATACTAAAAGAGTTTTCAATTTTTTGTCTCACTTCAAAACATGAGCTGATAGCCAAGGATCACAACAAAAAAATATTTTAAGAAAAACATTAGTATCTAGGCAGAAAACAGATCAAATGATAGAAAACATAATAAAACATAAAAGAAACAAATAATGCAGGAAGAACACCTAATATATAAATTTAAAAATAAACTATAATTATGTACTCAGGAATAGAAATATTGAACCCATGAAATAAAAAGAGGATATTATTTCTACAAAGAGAATGAGCAATAAAGAAATACCCGGGGGAAGGGAATTTTTAAAAAGGAGCTCTTGGAAATAAATATCGTAAAAGTAGAAGTTTAAAATTCAGCAGATGCGTTTGAAGATAAAATTCACCCAAAAAAAACCTAGACCAAAAAAGTGCAGGTATAAAATAGTAGAGGAAAGAAAATTAGAAGACCTATTGGAGGCACAATGTATGGACAGAGGTTCCAGAGACTGACAAATAAATCCAAGAAACACAAAACTTTCAGAATTGAAAATTATCCATATTAAGAGGGTATACTGAGTGAGGAATAATGGATGGAAAAAACACTTCAACTAACATTATTATGAAATTTCAGAACACAAGGACAAAGAGAAAAACATAAAGGGCTCCAAAGAGAGACAAAGAAATATCGTAAGTCACAAAGAATACGATTCAGAATGGTATAAATGTCTTACAAGAAGTTATAATAAATGGAGAATTGTCTTTAAAAATATGAGGAAGAATTAGTTCCAGTAGAATTCTATAGCCACCCAAAATATGAATCAGGACAGTTGGCAGAATAAAATATTCCTAGAGATGCAAGTCTCAAAAGTCTAATTTTCATGTACCTTCTCCTAAAATTAGGAGTAAAACAACAACAACAAAAAAGATACAAAATCCTAGAAACTGACGGTCCAACAGAAGGCAAATGAGATTCCCTAGGTCAGTGAAAGAAGGTCCCAGAATTACTACCATGCCATCTTAGAGAAGTAGTACTGTATTCTTTTCGGGGGGGAAAAAAGTGTGATTAATAAATGATAGGTATAGGAAAACAAAGCAAAAAAAAAAAAATGGAGAAAAGGAAATAGTCACCCTCCTGTTGACTAAGACTATAAGTCTAAGCCACACAGTAGTGGCTTAAGCTAAAAGATGATTTCTCATTCAAAAGAAGTCCAGAGACGGGCAGGGTCCAGCGGCTCCTAGTATGCTGTTCCATGATGTCAGAACCTAGGCTCTTCTCTCTTGTTGCTCTGCTAGCTTCAGCATGTGGCTTCTACTTCATAATTCAAGGATTCAAGCCATTACATCCACATTCCAGCAAGCAGAAATAAAAAAGGGACAAAAATGGGAATAAACCCTCGACACTGCTTTAAGATCGCTTACAGGAGATCATAAATACGCTAACACATCCCACTGGCCAGGACTTAGTCATGTGGCTGCATCGACCCGCATAGCTTCTATTACTAATTTTTTAAAAGGAGGGAAACGATTGATATTGGAAAATGGCTAGCAGTCTCCGCTCACTCTCTCCACTACTTTCTAGTTTCTGTATTCTACTTTGTTTTTCCACATAGTATCTATTATTCTCTGATATATTTTCTCTTCATTTGTTTATCTGTTTCCACCCACCTGTAAGTTCCAAGAGGACAGAGACTTCGTCTTTTGTTCAACTCCAAACCAGCTTCTGGAAAAGTGCAGCAAGCGTAGAAGGAATTTAATAAATATGGATTGAATGAGAGAATGAATTAATTCCATTTTTGTCTAAGAAAATAAATTTAAACATAAAGATCCCATCTGAGCACAAGTGATGCTGTTTTGTCTTGCTTGGTAGAAATGGATGCCCATCAACTGGGAAAACTGAATTACCCGCTCTGAGAATTAATTACTGTTGAGTTGGCCAAAAGTCCATTTAGTTTTTTCTGTAAAATAAGACACATTTTTCATTTTCACCAATAACTTTAGTGATTTGGATATTTTGAGTTACATTGGCTATCTCCCGTGTGGGATAACATTAATTGTTCTCAATTAGTATCTTGATTTGATCACTATCAACTTCAACTGGCCTACCCAACCATGGAGCATCATCCAGTGAGAACTCTCCAGCAGGAATCTTCGCAAACCACTTTTGATACATTCAATCAGTCGCCGCGCCTTCTCCATACACTGCACAAATCTTTTTTTGCATTTTAGTCACATTTTTACCTTTTTGGAAATAAAGCATAATATGCCAAAAATGTTGCTTATTTTCTTCCATCTTCAATATTAACATGGCTATACAAAAACTGACCAATTTCGATTTTTTTTAATGCACGCTGATATGACAGCTGTCACAATTCAATCTAACAAAATTGTTACGAGTGACATTAAAGACAACTAAGTGCTACAGCCATCTTACAGAAAAAAACAAACATTTTGGCCAACCCATAATTTTCAGGTTGATTAGATCATTCAAAAGCCTGTACAAGGCACAACCACTAGAGCCACAGGTGATACCCATGTAATAAATGACTAGTCTTAATAGTGTAAGCAGTATCACTGCAATGTAAGCAGTTACACAAGGTAACTATTGTGTGTAATTTTGTGTTTAATTATGTATTGTGTGTAATAATGTAGTTAGAAAACAGTGAATATTAATATAATGTAAATTAATGTAACGATTAACTATTCTTAATGTAAGCATTTTCAGATGTGGGAAGAGAAGTGTATTTGGAGGGATTGTTAGGTAAGAGACCTAAATCCTCATTTTCCAAGCAATAAATATATCTATAACTGAAAATATCAAGAAATACAAAAAAATGCCTATAATTTAGGGGGGGAAAAGGAAACAAATCTTAGAAGAAACAGCTGAAATGTTTCAAGTTAGTGACTCTGGGGGCCAATGGTCAGGGATAGGTAGGCAACATTGTAAGTCTCCCGTTTTGCTTTCGAGGCTAAAAAAACCATTCTATTTCAAACTATGTATCTTTAAATTTGACTTTTTCATGCCTAGTTTGGTGCCTCCCATTCCTCTGAGCTCCTGAGAAATACAATCTAAAGCATTATTAGGAGCCTTACAAGCTCATAGTGGAGGGGGTGATAGAAGGGTGCACTTCCTGAAAAAAAATGAAGGCTCCCGGGTCGAATTTATGTCCATTACACTGAATTAAACTTAACCAGGCAATAGCCTCCACGATTTTAATTGCAAAGCATTACACATGCACGCACCCATACTTCCTAGTCAGTGGACACACAACTCAAATTCAACCCCACGAACATTTACGAACTGTACGCAACTGCGTCTAGGAGATGACGTGACGGGGCCAGAGGGGTGGTACAGGAATGACTTCAGTATTCGGCTAATTCCAACATCGCCTCTCCAGTTTGGGGTTAGAATGTTTGAGGAAACAATGGTGGGCGCCAGGGGCGCATGGTGACAGCAAACGCGCTCGGCGTTGTGGGGCTGGACCCACTGCGACGCCTAGAGGACTGGGCGGTCCCGCCGCGCCTCCGGATCGGGAGGCGGAGCTAAACCTGCTGAGCCCCGCCCCGAGCCTGCGTCCTGCAAGTTGTCCTGCCAGTCGCTTCTCTAAGCCTCAAAATTGTAGGTAGAAGAATCCGATAAAGAATACCGGCTTGCTGCCTTTCTCAGCGCCGCAAGTCCTACGCCATGCTCGTTTTCCGAAGTGGCCTGACTAGGGCTCTGGCGGCGCGGACGTTGACGCCTCAGGTATCAGCCGGTGGATGGGGGGCGGAGGGGTCAGGGGACCCGGACGCGAGGAGGTTCGGGTGTCTTCAGGAAACGTCGGACCTGCACATGCGCCCACCGGCCCTGCCAGCCCACACCGGAGATCCCCGCGCATGCGTCCATTGAACTCCCACGCTCAGACAGGCAGCCTGGTAGGTGCTGCCCTCCGTGCCCAAGCTGGGGTCAGAAACCTCATAGCAAATGCAGGGTGGGGCAAAAGTCGATTTACAGTTGTTTGTATGAAGACTAATACAGTAATTCATAAACAATAATACCCTGTTTCGCATACTCACAACTGTAAATCTACTTTTGCCACACCCTGTACAATGGTAGGTTCATTTAACCTTAGATGAGTAATGTACAAAAGATTTTGTGATTCAGTCTGTAAGTCTAACCAGACTTTTCTTTTTGATGTCTAGACTTTTCTCCTTTCTCTGTGGCTAGGTTCGGAAGGGTTTAACCTAGGGACTGACGTTCTGGTGAGAGCTAAAGATGAGCCATTAATGGCCCATTCACCCAAGATTAGCAGTCTTTATCTTTCTGATTCTCTATCCACTGGGGCAGGGCCAAGAATTATTCCTTGCAACTTCATTAAATGCCTACCCGATGTCCTCTTCTAAGTGAATTGGAAGTTATTGCTGTGGAAAATGAACTGGAACTTGGAAAATAAGGGAACCGAAGCACTCAGGAATCCTTCCCGAGCGTAGTCCGTTCTTTTTTGGCATGCAACAAAAAGCACCTCCCCCCAAGCTCACACACATTTCTCTCACTGCTGTTTAACCTTTCATTGGGTTTTACCTGTTAACTGTTTCCCCTGCAAAAGGTAAAAATACGTACCTGTTACAGAACAGTTTTTCTGCCCCGTGCTAGCCTAGCCAAGAATTGCAGTGGAGAAATATTGTCTGTTTTATTAGGAATGGCACCACCGAGGAGAATGGGAAGCTAATAATGCTCAAAAACTCGAACTCGCTGATGGCACTTGGAGCAAAATCACAAAACACTATGGCTTAGGGGTTTAGGGTGATGCTGGGAGCTTGCCGGTCAGGGGTGAGGTCAAGCTAATGAATCATTTACTCAGGCCTTGAGGACAGCTCTTGAGGTTTTTTCCAGCATCTCTCTGCAAGGTCTCATGGGAAAGTAGCCAGCGGATGTACCACCTTAGAGATGAGGGAACGAAACAAACTTAGGTGAAGACGTTACCTTTAACCTTCCAGAGGTCCAGACCCTGTGACAATTAGTCAGGCCTGGGCCACTGTCTCCTGCTACCTGAGGGGTTGCTGATTATCTCGTGGAAAGGCTAGGTCTCTGAGTGGTATTAGACAGAGAGAAAGGTTATTTTTGGAGCTAGAATTTAAAACTATATCTAATCAAAGTCACGAGGACCCTCGGTTTCATACCTGTGACCCCATATTTGTTTCCAAGTACAAATTCCTTGAGAATCTAAACCTAAAAAGCAGTTGTTACACATACCCCCACGGTCCCATTTTCTGATATATTTTTAAGCTATAAAATACTAGGCAGTTGTTCATGTACATAACTTTAAATTTAGTTAAAATTTAGTTAAAATGACACAAAAAGCTTGTCATCCAAAAGTAGGAGTAGTTGCAGTTGGTTTGGGTGGGAATACCTGCTTTCCAAGGAAGTTTAGACACTCGGGCAACAGGAACGGAACTTCAGTAGACCTGAATAGAGTGGACTCAAACAGATGATTAGAATTGTAACATTTTACACAATTATATAAAGTACATAGATACCGGTGTGTGTTTTAACCCAAAATATGTCAGAGAAAGTAGTCTGCTGATTTCATTTGACGTACGAAAGAGTCAATATAATTTTTCCATAACTTTATTACCAAAGCCTTTAATAGGTAATTCTGATTAACCAGCTTCAGAATATTGGCAGACGATAGCCAAACCTATAATAAGATGGGTTTGTAAATACCAATGCCATGTGCATGTGTATGCATACATACACATGAGAAAACACAGGATAATTTCCGGCTGGACATTTCCTACCTAAAGTTAAGTTCACTCAGACTTAGGGGGACTAAATTAGAACAAAGATTTATATAGTGAGCATGTAACTAATACAAAAAGAACTAACGGCTCTTAAGGGATATTTCCGTCAGCCTGATATAATCAGATGTATTAAATGCCCTTCTCCAGATTCATCTGGAATTAAACCTAATAATGACTCAGATGATTCTCACCTGTTGATTTTTTCTTTAAGTATTCATAAAGAGCTTTCTGCTAATAAACACATTTTTATCATGCCTACCAGAACACCTGCATAATTTATAAAGTCCATTTAAATGCGTAACTGTAACACATTATAGCATCTACTAAAGGTAGACTGTTGGCTAAATAAGGTAAAACATTTGTAAATTTATTGGAATCCTAATTGTAGCTCTTGGGTAAAGGTCTCTGATTCAGACCCCATTGCCCCTTTATGATTAACTTCTTATGCAAAGGTGGCAAAAGGCGGACCTCCTCTAGGAAACAGTAGCTGTGTATTCAGCATACTTAAGATGAGTTTTCTTTATTGACCTATCTCTAAACAAAAGTCCAGAGAGAGATGACAGCAGAGGTACAGACATGGACTATGAGTCCAATGAGTGTCCCTTGTTTCCAAATTCAGGTTCGATTGTAACACAATATTATAAACTCTGCCTTCCCCAAATACTTGATTTTGCCTTATTTCTCTTCAGGTATGCTCATCTTTTGCTACAGGACCTAGACAACATGACGGAACATTCTATGAATTTCGTACTTATTATCTTCAGCCTTCAAAGATGAATGAGTTTCTGGAAAATTTTAAGAAAAACGTACATCTTCGGACAGCTCACTCTGAATTAATTGGATACTGGAGTGTGGAGTTTGGAGGCAGAGTGAATAAAGTGTTTCATATTTGGAAGTATGGTATGAGTCACCAGCTTAAGTATTCAGCGCAGATTTTCATCCTGGTAGAAGTTACATGTGACTTAGTTCTTCGATCTACATTATTATAAATACACACAGGTTAAACTCTCTAAAGCAGAACAACAACAAAAATTCATTGACTACTCCTCCCAGTGCTGGGCATACCTCTGACAACCCCTTGCTCAAATCCTTACATTATCGTAAGTGGCATCTAGTCTTTCACATCATGAAATCGTGGACTAGATTTCAATTCTCAGAGAAAGTTATCAAATAGATTACTATAAAAATGATTTGTGAAAAATTTAAAACAGCAATCATAAGAGCCCAAGTGGGTTAAGATCATAAAAGGAGGGGAGCGTTCTTTTTATTTATTATTGAAGCAATAGCTGAATATCAGGATTTTAGTGGAAACGGTTGAGACCTACAGGAGCTGGAAGGCGGTAGAGGTTGACGGGGATGATAGTTAACTTCTAGGCAGCACTCAGCTCTGAGATTTAGTAACTTGTTTTGTTTAGGGAACCACTTTTGTTTTATTTGTGCACCCCAGGGTTTCAGGGAATTCACTGTTGTTATGCTGCTCTAGGGAAGTAAAGGCAAAGGCATCAGAGTTCTCCCCCTGTTGAAGCTGACCTACCCCTGGTTCAGTAGAGGAAGGAGAATAAGTTACAGGAATCTCCAGAATGTTACTCCAGTGTCAAATCTTCATAAAGTCTACGTCAGGACTTGATGATATCCAAAGCACCTTTAATAATTTCATTTAGTGCTTAGTCATATAAAGTACTTTATTTAATATGAAAGGTGCTCTTTCTATACTTAACATGGCTACAGTTTAGGAGTTTTTCCTGTTGTAATAGAACAAACACTAAACACAATTTATGTTTTAATGTGCAACAAGCAGAATTGTGTCCTATTTAAAAATTATTAGTAAGGTCTTGGTTTAACTGACTTAAGCCCTGAAGTGAATGTTATTCCTCATCTACAGCATAAATGATGGAAAACTTTTACCATCAGTCTTATGGGGCTCTACTGTAAACAGTATCAGACCCATATGTTAGTAAATACATATACCTGTTTGGGTAACAGAAGAGAAATAGTACTGAGTAAAAGATTGAATGACAGTAAGTATGAGAATCAGCACTATTTCCTTGGAAGCTGTTTGTTTAAAGAAGATGAGGCTGTAACCTTGCATCTTAATTTATGTTAAATTTAATTCAAGGTCTGCCTCAGCCTGACCACCCTCACCATCGCAACCACCAAAGGAAAATAGTCTTTCGAAACTGGCAGTATAAACGTCTCAATTAAAGTAAAGAACAGTTAGTATATACTGAGTACTAACTAGCTGTGAAACACTGTTCTAAGCTCCATTCATGTACTAATTAATTTCATCTTCACAACAACCCTGGAGGTATAGATATGTATCATTATCCTCATTTCACAGAGTAAGAAACAGACACAGACTGAATAACTTACCTAAGTCATATAATAACCTACTAAATGGTAGAGGCTATAAAGTCCACTCTGTGGCATTATCATTAGCTGTTTACATTGCTACACCCCTTTTAGGCCATGAGAAACTTGGGGACAGATGTCACATCTATTTTTTTTGGTGGTGGGGGCGGGGGGTGGGTATCTCCAGTGCAATAACTCAGCGTTCCTATGTGACCTTGATAAACATTTGCTGAATTAAATGAAATCCAAAAAAGGTCTATCAGGGGTGTCCAACCGTTTGGCATCCCTGGATCACACTCAGAGAAGAGTCGTCTTGGGCCACACATTAAATACACAAACACTAATGAAAACTGATGAGCAAAAAAAAAAAAAACATTTTAAGTAAATTTATGATTTTGTGTTGGGCCGCATGTGACCCACGGGCCATGGGCTGGACACCCCTGGCACTGATTTTTAAATATAAAATTTTTATTTTTCTTACTCTTTTTCTTCCTATAGATAATTATACTCATCGAACTGAAGTTCGGAAAGCCTTGGCCAAAGATAAGGAATGGCAAGAACAATTTCTCATTCCAAATCTGGCTCTTATGGAAAAACAGGAGAGTGAGATTACTTATCTGGTGCCGTGGTGCAAATTGGAAAAGCCTCCAAAAGAAGGCAAGTCCTTCCCTCCTAGCCAGTTTGAATTTTGATTTAAAAAAATGACTAAAGAGTTTAAACTATAAAAACTGAAGTTTCATTGAAAAAATACCATAATCCTTTGTGTTAGGAATATATTGTGATTATAGACATGAAATGAATTTGAGCTCTTTGCTTCTCATTAAGACGATAAGAATTAGAAGTGTTTTTCCAATTTTTGAAAAGCTCTTAAAGTTTAGGTATGCGTATAAAAAGTTGTCATGGGTTGGAGAGTAAAGTTTGAGAAGCTGGGGATTTAGAACAGAGAAAACATATAGGTAGGTGAAGGATACTGTGTGAAATTTTGTCATAGTTTAGTATAATTATTGCTAATCTTAAAACATTAAGTATATCTTTGCTGATAAGACGGACTGGGGGAGAATGAATTAATTTAAACTGTTAAGCTCTATTACTATATTTTAACTTTTCTGTTTTCTTTCTTATTCCTCAGTTCAATAATAATTACTAAAGATCTGTCTTCTTGCTGATTTCACTTTCTTGCTGACTTTAAGGAAATACTTACCTCAACCTAGTTTTAAACAAAGGTCAGATTTTTCAAAAGCATCAAACAATTTAATTTTATTTCTCCTGTAACATGAATTTTGCAGTGTTATCTTAGTCTTATTTTGGTCCTTATCCACCTAGTCCTCCCCTCAGCTGTCAGCACCCTCTAACAAACTGGCTTCTAGAACAATGTCGAGTCTTGGCTCTCTTCTCTTTGTTGTTCATAATTCTTTAGTAATTTTATACTTTTTTTCTTTTACTTCTCAGATCTATTTGTCCCTTAGTTTCTTTCTCTCTGCTCCATCCATCTTACCAGAGGTAAAATGCCTCTCATGTGTTTACTTGGATATTTAGGAACAGTAAGCTGGTCTCTTTCAGTATTTTAGGGCTTTTCCCCCCTCAAAATCTCAGATATCACTTTGGGGCCATTGTTTGCTTGCTGTTCCTGTTAGCAATGGAATCCTAGAGAGGGAAATTATACAAACGAAAAAGTATTTTCCCTCAGAATTGGAAAGAAGAAGGAAACATAGATCAGAAGTTCTTTTCTTACTCATTTCTTACCTAAAAGTCTAGACTCGGACAACTCAAAAATCCTAATCCCATTACAAATTCTCAGTATTTGTTTTATTGACAAATTTTATAGATCAAAAATATTTCAGATAGTACCTTGAAATAGCTTCCTTTTTGTTTTGCATGATAAGCTTAACAACTAACCTTTAACATGGACAAGCACTTTCTAAACATAAAAGCAAGGAAAAATCATGCAAAGAATTCATAAATATGTCCACATAAACATATATACATGTGTGATCCTCCAAATTTGTATGTTAGCCTTCCACTGGAACCTGATTAGAAATTCCTTGAGTATCTTTAGTAAAATAATGATTCCTCTCCCTACTCTAGGAGTCTATGAACTGGTTACTTTCCAGATGAAACCAGGAGGGCCAGCTCTGTGGGGTGACCCATTTAAAAGGGCAATTAACGCCCATGCCAATCTAGGCTACTCAAAACTAGTTGGAGTTTTCCACACAGAATATGGAGCACTCAACAGAGGTACAGTTGTCTGTTTCTTCTATGAAACTGCAAAATATATTGGTGAGCCACTAAATTCCTTGGGTCAGTTTGTCTTTCTTTTTTTATTATGGCATATATTTTAATTTTATTTCCAAATTTTCAGGGGTTTTTTTTTGTAATTTTAAGGGTTGAAAAAACCTGTTTTCTTACTATTTAGAATGTTAACACCTTATGAAGCCTGTTTCAAAGCTGAGTGTTGTTTTCCGTGATACATCAAAATGATAAAATTAAAATCTGCAAGGAAACTCAAGAAAATCTCTGTTCTTTTTATCTTTTTTCCCTCTGAGTATCCTTTTTTTGATTTTTTTAAAAAATAATATTACTTGGGGTAGGCGTACATTCTTGTCAATCATGTGGGGTAGAAAAAAGGAATCGAATTACAAAAATAAAATATAGATGAATTTATTTAATAATAGGGATAAGGACTATATTTCTAAGCCAAAAAGCAAATGAAGAAATGATGCAGGAAAAAACGTACATCTTTGGACAGCTCACTCTGAATTGGTTGGATACTGGATTGTGGAGTTTGGAGGCAGAGTGAATAAAGCGTTTCAAATTTGGAAGTATGGTATGAGTCACCGGCTTAAGTATTCAGCGCAGATTTTCATCCTGGTAGATGTTTCATGTGACTTAGTTCTTCGATCTACATTATTATAAATACACACAGGTTAAACTCTCTAAAGCAGAACAACAACAAAAATTCATTGATTACTCCTCCCAGTGCTGGGCATACCTCTGACAACCCCTTGCTCAAATCCTTACGTTATCGTAAGTGGCATCTAGTCTTTCACATCATGAAATTGTGGACTAGATTTCAATTCTCAGAAAAAAATTATCAAATAGATTACTATAAGGATGATTTGTGAAAAATTTAAGCAGCTATCGTAAGAGCCAAGTGAGTTAAGATCATAAAAGGAGGGGAGAGTTCTTTCTATGTATTGTTGAAGCGACAGCTGAATATCAGGATTTTAGTGGAAACGGTTGAGACCTACAGGAGCCGGAAGGCGGTAGAGGTTGACAGGGATGATAGTTAACTTCTAGGCAGCACTCAGCTCTGAGATTTAGTAACTCGTTATGTTTAGGGAACCACTTTTGTTTCATTTGTGCACCCCAGGGTTTCAGGGAATTCACTGTTGTTATGCTGCTCTAGGGAAGTAAAGGCAAAAGAATCACTATATATATATAATATACTTGTAATACACAAATAAACATACATGCCCATTATATATGTCATCTATCAGTAAGACCCTACATTTTTTTGGTCCTATTTTTTAAAGAAAATACATTATTAATAGAGGTGTTCCCTGGGCAGTTAAAATCATGCTACTTTTTATTCTTTGTTGCATCCAAATTTTCAGTAATAATTTTTTTTATGATCTTGGTTATTTTTTAAAGGAAAATGTAGTGGGATGTAATGACACTTGGGTCTAGTCTTGATTGTTGATGTCTTTTGTTGTATTACTTTACTTCACCTGTCCAGCTTTCTGTTTTATTTATAAAACCAGTTTATTAATCAATTTATAAGCATTTCTCCCAAATATCTGGCCCATATCAAAGCTTACCAGTAACATACTTGGTTTTACTTTTTGATACTATTTTGATTTCAAGAATAAGACTTGATGCATCTGATTAATTTTTCTGTATTGATTTTTAGTAATACTGTACTCCTTAGAATCTATTTTGGGTTTCTTTCTGCAGTTCACGTTCTTTGGTGGAATGAGAACACAGACAGTCGTGCAGCTGGGAGACACCAGGCTCATGAGGATCCCAGAGTGGTGGCAGCTGGTAAGCTCTGTCACTAGGCAAGAGTTACTCTTAGGACAAATTTGATTTAGTCAATAACTTGAGATGCCTTCTTATATAATTTTTGTTTTCCAGTTCGGGAAAGCGTCAATTACCTAGTGTCTCAGCAGAATATGCTTCTGATTCCTACATCATTTTCACCATTGAAATAGTTTCCAACCAAAGTACAAAGCATTTCATTAACTGTCTTAAGATATGTCTGCTAATAGTGCTTCAGTTCTCCCAAGTGAATCTCACTTTTATTTGAAGAAGGTGGTAAGTTAATTCCCTACATCTCTGCATTTTTAAAGCCATCTCTGTTCTTTGTCATTACCACCTCAGAAAAGAGTTCTATTCATTTTTCCCATGGCATTTCAGTAGCTATAATACATTAGGAATAGTCGCGACTATTCATGATCTTGAGTTTTCATTTCTTTCAGAATATCTCTTATTCTCTATTTTCATGACTTTGCTTTATAGTGTTTTCTTGTATTTAAATGATGTTTTACATTTTTCTGCCTATTTTAAAATTATACACATGCAATGTCTATATTTTTAATGTCTGTTTTTTTCTGAGATTTAAAATAATTTTTTGCCCAGTAAAGTTTTATTTTGTAATATAAGAACATTAGATCAAATGTATTTCTTTCCCTTGGGAAGGTACAGTAACACCTGTGTCATCTGTATCAATTATGGTTTTCACATTAATTATTAGTCAATTAGGTCTCAATGTTAAAAAAAAACTTCAGAAGACTTGTTTCATATGCTGAAATGTGTTCATTTATAGTTAATTTTATTAATTTTTGTTGATTATGGATCAACAACAAAGACATGAGACATCTATTTGTTGTTTTTTTTTAAAGAGATTTTATGTTTATGGAAATGCTTGCCCTAATAAAAACCTACATAATCATTCTGGGTTTTTTCAATTTGCATTTTATAATTGTACTATCTTCCTTACAGCTTTCACTGCCTTGCTATAGGGTAATGACATAGTAACAATTTACCAACATAATTGTGAACGTTAAGTTACGTTGAAAAGCCAGCATGATGGTTATGCCGGAAGGAGAGTTTCTTTAGTGCCATCACGGACTGCCAGGGTTCTCCTGGAAACACTTTTAATTTCCATTTTTTAGTGCCTCTCTACTTTCTAAAATTAGATTTAGTACTTCCAAGCACTCTTGACAGTGTATATTTATAGTGGTATTATTTTACATTTCTAAGACATATTAGAAATAAGAGTAAGTTATGAATTAGCTACGGGAAATTTGAACAACATTCAGTGTGTAGGGTTCCTGATCAAAGAAGTGGCTAAAGGATTAAAAAACAAAACAAAAACATCAGAAAGGTGAGATATTGCTCAGGTGCAGTCTGTACTATTATGACAGACAAGAATCCAAATAAAGGTTTTATAATCCAGCTGTTGCCATGTTTTCTGCCTCCCTTCAACGCAACGCTCTCTGTAGAGCTGTGTATATTCACCGTCTGCCATTCCTTACCTCTTATTCTTCCCTGAGCCCAGTCCAGGTATGCTTACATCCTTGTCAGTCGCCGAAATGACTCTTCTGAGGGTCACTAAGAATTCCATGGCCTTCCCAAATTCAGTGGCCTCTCGATGCCTTTAGCGGGCTCTTCTCAGCAGCGTTGGACACAACTGACTACTGCCTTCCTGAAACACTTGATGTCGAGCATCAATCCCTGGCGTCATACTCTTGGATTTTCCTCCTCCTCACTGGCCAGTCCCTCTCTTTCCTTTGCAGCGTCTCTTCTAAATATGATAGGGTCTTGGAGCTCAAACTAAGCTCCTTCAGTCCCAAGGCTTAAATACCACATATGTGCTGATGATTCACACATTTTTAACTTCTTTCCTATCATATCCTCTGAGCTCCAATCTGAAATACCAAGTGCCTTTTTTATCACAACCACCTATCGAGTTCCGGGTCACAAGCTAAAAGTCACCTTGACTGTTTTCTTCCCCTCCTCTCCTCCACGTGGCCTGTCAGATCCTAAACATTCCTGTTCTTCCCTATGTCTGTCGCTACCACCATCCACCATCACCTCTTAGCCTCCCTACTGTCCCTTCTCCCGATAGAGCCAGCATTCTTTCTGAAAACAGAGATTAGGTTAAACCACTACCTTGTTTAAAACCCTCCAGCAGCTCCTCACTGCACTAACAATACAGTCCAGGCCCCTTAACATGGTTCTATCACTGAATCCATCCCCTCCCACTCCGGAGACTTTGTGGTTCTCTCCCTCGCTCCCCAACTCACCAAGGCTTTTTTCGCCCTTGAGGTTTTTGCACCAGGCATTCTTTCTTCAAGGAATGTTCTTCTTGCCCACCTTCAAATGCTGGTGCCTTCTGCTCATTTTACTCAGATCGGAGCTTAAATGTCACTCAGACGGACCCTCTTTGATTCCTCTGCGTAATTATCCCATTACCATGTTTTATCTTCCTGGTATTTACTGCGGTCTGAATTCACTGTGCTCGTCCACATATCCATTGTGAATGTGAATATAATTTCTCCATGGAAATTTCAGTTCATTGGAGCAGGAATTCTGTCTTCTTCAACGTTGTATCCCCAGAATCTAGCACACTATCTCATGCACCACAGAGGTCGGTAAATATTGTTGAAGTATCATATAATGATACTATACCGATCAGGATAATTTTAACTGATACTCAACTTCACCAGAAAGAACCCTGTGGCTTTGACAAGTGTGGCTCAGCTGGTTGGACATCGACCCACGAAGCGAAAGGTTTCCGGTTCAGTTCCCAGTCAGGGCATGTGCCTAGGTTGCAGGCTGTTTCTCTCTAACATCCATGTTTCTCTCCCTCGCTTTCTCCCTCCTTCCCCCTCTAAAAAATATTAATTTAAAAAAGAAAAAGAAGCACCTTCTGCCAGTTACTAGCTGTATAACTTTGAACAACTTCCTTATCGTCTGAGCCACAGTTTAGCATGTCAAATGGTGCTGGCTTGCCTCGTAGAGCGGGTATCAATTGAGGATTAAATGAGGTGACTGACAACACAATAGACACTTGGAAAAGGTAGCTAAATTTTTGTTTTACTTTTTCATATTTAATGTAATCATTAGTATTTCAAAGTTTCCAGATTTTTTTTTTTAATCTGTCAATGTTTATATTGGCTTTTCTCTAAATAAGAGAACGATTTGATCAAGACTTAGGGGGTAACGTTTTCATCTAAATTAACTCTTCATTTTTCAATAATTTTGTTCCTCTCCCTCAGTTGTCATGTTTTCACAAAGAAATACAGTTTTCAATCAATTTCACTGAAGACAGTAATGTGAATGTCGAGGGAAAGACAAGAGTGGTGATGCTGGTGTCGAGTGGTCAGCCAGGCACACTCAGAGTTCACATTCATACTTTAGGCAAAGGACTGCCCGTTGCACACCAGGGCTGCGCAGGGAAGGTCACAAATAGAGCCACGACTCCACTGTGCCGCCTAACGGGGTGTTTGACAGATGTTCTTCCAGTACCAAAATAAACAGACGTCTGTTTCTGAGACTTTCACAGCTCATGAGCTGTGAAAACTACATCCACGTCTCAGCATAGCGCTACATAATCTCAGATGTAGGCTGCACAGCACTTTCTACAGGAGAAAGGGAAGGCATCTCTGATGTTAGTCTCAGTATTGCTTCTCTGCCCATGCTCTTCTCCTTCCCCTGCGCGCTCACCTTCCACCAGGCCCAGCACCTCGCCGTACACTTGCCACCCGGCATCCTTGTGTTTTTGGTTGAAACGGCAAAAGAGCACTGAAGGCTGCGTCTGTAGCTTCCTTACTACCAAATGAAGAAATGAAGTTTTTAATAAACAGGCGTAGCTACAGAGGATTTTCAGAAATCTCCACAGCTTCATCATCATTAAGCAGAATATGTTTAACTAAAAACCGTTTAAACTTACTTAATCTCAGTTACTTTCTTAACTGAGTCATGAAAGTGCAGAACACCCTTTCTAAAACTTCCAAGTGGTCCCTTCAGTTCTCATTTGTGATTAATGGGACATTTAGCCTTTTCTAAAATTTCTACTTTTGAGCTAAATTGCTTTAACAGTAGGTGTACTACAAATGCATGCCCGTGCACGCGCGCACACACACACACACACACACAAAATGTGTATAGACCAACAGAACCGTCACAGCTTTATTTCGTGACTCATTACAACATAGAAATATGCCTTTAATACTTCATATAAAGTTACAGACAAATGCAATTTTTTTTCTTTTTTCCCTTTTAATGAAAATGATTTAACTTAGAAATCTATTGTGAAACTTTTGTCTAGTTTTGCAATTCTCAGATATTCCAGTGCAAAAATATATCCCATTACAGACAACATAAAGTGCTTGGAATGAAGGGCCAATGATAAAGGAAAAGCACAAAAACATAGCTTCGTCCTCAGGTATAAGAAGAACAGAATACTTAATCTTTATGTAAATATAAACATTCTATAAAAGGGCCACAACAATTTTAATGAGAATTAGAATATCACTATAGTGCTATATTATTACTAGTAAATAGTAACAAGGGTACAAATTAATATCTCAGTATCAAAGTGGTTCAATATTATATGACACATGGCTCTTTGGGAAAAGAAATTCCTGATATATACAACCACAGGGAGAAAACACAGACAAATCCCTTTAGTCGACAGTTACCATACAGTGAATGAATGATGTGCAACATTTAATAGTCACGATGCATTGCTTTCAGTACAGATACTGAAATACAGTAGTTTGAGGTTTGGTTTAAAAAAACAACAACAATGAACTGTGCTGGGCATTTAGGTACAGAAGGCTTTGTTACTGTTTTCTTTTGTATGTTTCATATTCACAGTTGTTAATAAGGTTTCCAAGATGTCCAAAAGAAGCAAAAGCGGAAATCTTTGAACACCTGGGAATGTCTGAAACTCACATAGTTATATTTCCACAGGGAATATATAGGAATTTTACTTGAGTATAGACTTGGTAAAAATTTCCACTATAATTATGTTTACACAGGAAAATTTAAAAGATTACTATTTAAATAGTCTAAAAGGTGACAGTATTAATGAAGTTGATGTGTAACTATAGATTGTTTCTAGCTTCAGAAGAGATCCTTTTAAATCTATATTGAAACATTGTATATTTTTCAAAATAGTTCACAGTGTCTTTTGAATTTTTTTCTAAACATGGCCTTGAAGTCAGAGTAATTAAAGCAAGGATCTGCTCATGGATTTGATACAGTAGGGAACTCAAACATGATTCTAATGAAATGGGAAAACTAACAAGTTTAATTTTGAAAATATTAAACAAGGAGACACTAAATTACTCTGTGAATTTTATATCATTTTAAAGAGCATGAGATAAAATGATCTTGTTATAATGATCTCTAGTTTTGGGAACTACACCTTCATTACTTGTGTATCATTTTAGAAAACAATATTGACATTAATTTCGAAAAGCCATTTTCTCTTCCAATCAATGAGTTATGTAATAACATTCTGTAATTTTTTAAACTATACATTAATTTAAAATACATCTGAAATCTTACATCCTTAGAGTTAATGAATTTTAGAAAACAAGTAATGAAAGATCACTTGAACTTCACCAAATAGTAGTTCACTCATATTTTTGTTGCCTCAAGACAGATAACATTAAGCATTAGTAAAATAATATTTTTTAAGTGTTTACTGACTAAAAATATAAGACTGGGTTGGAAAAATCTGAAATATACTCCACGTGGGGGCATTTGTTATTTTATTTTCCATGATACATTAGTGATTTTAGAGGTGAAAATTTTGAGATTATATGAATGCGGTGTCTCAGGTCTTCAAAGACAATTATTTGAAGTTACTAAATGCCATAAGCACAAATTGTCTTGATCAACAACTTTTAAAACTAGCTGTCTTCTCTATAAAAATATTCATTGTCTAAGTCTTGTGACCCTTACAACATTGAAACACTCCTGACTTGTGCATTGTTGCTATTTTCAAAACGTGGGCCGTCCAATTCTCTTTCATTCGGATCCCACGACCACCACGACAGAACACCCTATATTTGTAAACCAGTTAGCTGAGTAACATAGCACAGGAAATCTGAGACTTAATTTCTCCCCACCCCATCAGTCCACCCATACTCATCCAGCTATACCACAGACTCAAGAAATAAACTTGATTAATGAACTGAGATTAAGAGTATTTTAAATGGCCTTAAAGAAACCTAAACATAATGTCATGAGAGCTTGACCATCACATTGTTTCCTAGTGGGAAGGCACTAATCAGATGATCCTTCTGCATGAGAGAATACAGCTGGCGAGGCGGTGCGGCCATACCCCGCTACGCCACAGCCTTCTACAAAGAGGCCAGTTCAGAAGTCACTGATAGAACTTAAAATTCCAAATAACATTAAAAGTACAAAGATTTCTGTCCAAATACAACTCCATCTTTTCATATTCCAGATTAAGTCAAAAAGCCAGAAATAATACTACACTGTGTGAAATGAGATCTTGAGATGCAGTGTACCGTGTTGGCAGACGGTCAGGACAAGGGAACACAGACCTGCCCGGGTTTGAACACGCCACCTCTTTAATCCTTCGCCCCGGCTGCAGCAGCTTTCAGCCCCAACAACTTGGCTGCTGGTTTTCGCTTCTTACCAGGACGTAAGTACATTTAGCGAGTCCCAGAAAGATGACCCTGAAGACCCATGGCTCCAAGCAAGGAACAATGTAACAATGAAACCGAGTCTCACTTGTCCAGAGCCACCCACAAGTTGCATGTCATCACCACCAGAGCAGCTCATTGATGAGGGAATCAAAGCAGGACTTTCCCCCACACATGGCACCATTTTGTCACCTGATATTTGATGATGTCGATAGACTCTGAGTAGAACAGCCTTCACCAAAGTGCGCATGACACACCATGGTGCTTCAGGCTTTCTGAGCACAACTTGGCACTAGTAATTCCGATGCACTCATTGCCATCAATGGAGGTGTCACCAGGAAGCCAGTCTCCTGGCTTGGCACAACTTAACGAGTGAAGATGTGCATGCATGCCTTTTGATTTGGGTAAAGGATCACTGGCCATGATTACTTGATGAATTATCGTTGTAACCCCAGTGAGAATACCAAGGAACAAAAAAAGTTGATTTCAAAACCCATATGTCCGCTGGGTTCCATACTAGAGTTTTACACAGGCATAAAGTAATAAACTAAATTCAAGTCTTTTTTCACTCGAGAGCCATTAGACATCAGCTACAAAGGCACTGCCCCTGTCGTGGAATTTTGTTTTCATTGCATTGAATTGCATTGCATTGAATAGTAGCAGTACAGTATCCAGTTTACTTCTTCCCACAGAAACTTCCAGCTCTTTCCTCTGGACTCTTCACCTGGTGCAAAGGAAGGGCAAGTTCCTCCTTTCTTTCAGCCACCCTGTATGACCAGGATTCTTCATACGTAACTTTCTTTCACTTTCTCATCCTTCAGGAAAGATGTGAGAACTGCAACATCCACTACTGTCTGGTTTTTGTGTAATGACAGGTCCTTTAAGTGGTCATCATCACTTTGGTCCTTGGCAAAGTTTACAAATACCTGTCAAGAGAAAGATGGACCTTTATGAAGACCCCCTCGATTTTCTCTTCCTTTATTTTAGTTGTGTTTGTCCCTATGTGGACATTCAGTCAGGTAGGGAAATACGAGACTCCATAAATAGATTAACTAGAAAACTACGTGAGAGAGGGGAATACTTGAAAAAGCATTAACCATTTAAAAATTAAAAATCTTCTATACTGATCCCCAGATCACCAACTGCTCAATCATCTACTTACTTTGACTTACACAGGTCTGACTAAAGAGAAGAGGGACAAAAACTAACCTTTACTGACTGCCTATTAACTGCCACGATCTCTTCACTGTTATTTAAATGGGATTAGGCACCTGGTGAAATGGCCCATGATAGGTACTCAATGAGTGGTGGTTATTAAGATTATAATTGCAGTCTATTCTCTTAATAACCCTATAAAGTACAGAGCACATCTCCCTTTTCAGATTCGGAGAGGGTTAGTAAAAAGCACAGCTACTAGAAGACGGTGAACTCAAGCTCAGGTAGTCGACACTGCTCTGGGGCCCATAATGGTGTGAGGAAGGGAGCAGGACGTCTCATTCTAGAACATAAATCTGTTATTTGTGTATTTTTTTTTAAAGATTTTTGTTTATTTATTTTTAGACAGAGGGGAAGGGAGGGAGAAAGAAAGGGAGAGAGACATCAATGTGTGGTTGCCTCTCACACGCCCCCTACTGGGGACCTGGCCCGCAGCCCAGGCATGTGGCCTGACTGGGAACCGAACCGGTGACCCTTTGGTCCACAGGCCAGCACTCAATCCACTGAGCCACACCAGCCAGGGCTGTTTTTCATATTCTAAGCTTACTTGGTCAAGTGTTGTCTGAGAAACAGAGTAGTCCTCTATGTGGAGTCGCTTTTTGCTCTGGGAAAGAATGCTGAATATTCTGGCCAGGGAAGACAGTGAGGACGGGAGCTGGTACTGCAGCATGTTCCGGTGCTTCTCCTTGAGGACACTTCCCGGGAAGGCGAGTCCAAAGAACTCCTGAACAGGCTTCAGGTCAGGGTTGGACCCTGCTATTCGCACAACTATTGTATAGCCATCTCCAAACCTGAAAGTGGAAAAATAAAGTCCAAATGGAAGATCCTCAGGACACTTCTCAAGAGAGTAAGACAGGTCCCTGGTTCCCTGACAGGCCCAGAATTAAGCATCAGAGGGAGGGAACTAGTTCCCAGTTACCGAATACCTGCTCCATGTGAGACGCCATGCTGAGGGCCTCAGACACAGGATTTCATTGAATCCTCACCTGAACGTATGGAGCCCAGCAGATGTTACAGAGAAACTGAAGCCCAGGGACTTGGCCACTTGCCCACGGAACAGAGTTCATAAGGGGATGACCCATCGGTGCTGGGCTCCAAAGCCTCTGCTCGAACCATACCAGCAGGTGTACATTTATACATTTTCCCATTCCATCTATATAACAAAGCTGACGGGAAACATTCCTTAGGAAATGGACTCTCGGAAAGGTTAAGTGATTTGCCCAAGGGCACACAGCTGGTCAAAGGTAAAGAAAGAAGTAGAATGTGGCTCTGTTTGACTTCCAAGCCCTCATTCTTACCATTACGGTTTTTTTTCCTTTTATTTCAGAGCCACCATTTATATACTCACACAAAAAAGAAAGAAAGAAATACAAGCTTTGTCAGTAGGTGCTCCCAAAGAAATGATCTTTGTTACCTATTTTTCAGATGCTGGACGCTGCCAAGACACCTGAACTTCCCGTTGACCATGATTGCCATCCTAGTGCAAAGAGCTTCACATTCTTCCATGCTATGGGGAACAGACGAGGTGTAAGCTTTAGAGAGCTGCTCCTGTCACCATTCAATCAACCCCGTAGCATCTGACATTTCAAAGAAACATTCCCAGCTTCCCAAGGTATAACTGCATCCTGTTACAAACACTGTTCACTGCAGTGCTATTTACAACTGGAAACAATCCAAATGTCTACAAAGAGTAGAATTAAATAAATTTGGAACATCCAAATGGACTACTATCCAGCTATAAGAAATGACCGTCTTGGAATAACGTTCCTGGTGTACTATTAAGCAAAAAAGAGCAGTATTACCCTAAGCTTGCATTTTTGTTTATAAATCACACACGGAGACACACACACTTGTGTATTAAGATTTACGTAAGAAAACAGCAGACATATTATTGCCCAATGATAGTAAGAGTTACCTACAAGTGATGCAATTCAGATGATTGTAACTGTTTTTCTCTTTGCCTTTTTGTATTCTCTAGTTTTTACACAATGATCATTTACATCAATTGGAAATTTTAAAATCACACCCTGAAGAAGCCGAGCCAGGTCTTTACTACTGACCTGTGAGATGTGAGCACTACTGATCTGCCCTCCTTGACAATACTTAGGGCACAATTCCACAGGAATCGCCGGGCTTTGGGGTCCATGCCGGTGGTCGGCTCATCCTGTAATTAGAAGAAAATAAGTCCTATTATTTACTGGGGAAAGGAAAGAAAAAAAAAACCTTCAAAGACAGATCTGGTTTCAGATGCAGAAGCATCTCTGAAATAGCCTACACTTTAACTCAACCACTTTAGTTATTTATCAACGGACCAAAGAACCAGACCTTACATTCAAGAACCAGTTCACTTTTATAGATGTCTCACTGAAGCAGGAAACTCAGCTGACATTTTTCTGAAATTAAATTTCTCCAAATAAACAGAAATGCAAGGGAAAAGAGCCATTCAGTTTCAATCACCTTTTCAGGACTGACAAGTATATACTAAAAGTTCTTTTTGTCTGAAATCTCTACGGAGGTCAGTGTAAGGTTTTGGTAAAATTCCATCGCTCCTTTTCTTCTTCCGGCTCACTCCAGCTTAGCCTGTTTTACTGTATCTGCTAGTCGTAAACAAAGTCCAGATCCAAATGACCTGGCTAACATTAAAGCCTCAACCCAAGGCGTCTCCCTGTAATAATTTCAGGACCCTTCTCCACATAAGGAAAAGGGTCAAGGGCCACTGTCCCATCTCATATACTGTCTTCCTATCCGCATGTGAGGAGTCCCGGATGCTGCTTTGGAGATCTCGAAGCTCTGTCCACACTCTCCGTTTTCGGGGATGAATACACAGGTGGTAAAAAAGAGTGTCTCAGGGAAAAGTCAAACCACACACCCAGCCTCAGCACACTCGTTGGGGTTCTCCATGCCAAAGAAATGAGGCCCCTGCAGCATCTCCCTTTTGGAGCCTGGGAGGGCATGGCAGGGCTACCCTGGGGTGCGTCAGGGAGAGGCCAAGGGGGCTTCCCTCTGGTTCTCTGAGGCTGCTCTGCCGTTCCTGGTCACAGGAGGGGTGCTTGTCATGGGCAGAAGTTAAGAAAAGTGCTGTTTTCATTCAGGCCAGGAGAGTTTGCCACTTAGGGACACACTCACCAGAAACACCACAGGAGGCCCGCCGATCAAAGCCATGGCTGTTGAAAGCTTGCGCTTGTTACCTCCACTGTAGTTCCCGGCATACTTTTCTCCATACTTCACGAGGCCCAGTTTCCGAATTGCCCACTCGCCAACCTAGAGCATTGGAAAGTCACTGAATGTTCATCCGGTTTGGTAACTATATCATGCTTTCGTACACTTACAAAGGAAAGTTCTCTCACTAAGACCAGGCTCTATGATCATGACCTGGCAGGTGCCACAGCGCCAAACGCAGGGAGAATGGCACTTCCTCTCTGCCCTCCAGTGTGCCTGCCCACAGCTCCCCACCCCACTACCACCACGGAGTCCCACCCTGAGAGTGGGGACAAAGAGCCACTTTCAGGTATAGGAAATAGGGAAATCTTACGCAGAATATAAAATTCCGCATCTTAGAATATGTAACCTTTGGGGAAAGTCATATTCGTTAATAGTGAAAATTAATTTTCACTGTTACCTAACATATAGATACTATGTGATTCAATTTTATAATATGTCTTTGAAGAAAAACAGCCTGAAGCCAATGGTCATGTGAGAGTCAAAGCCATAGGGTGAACTGTCAGGATGCCAACTGAGGCAGGCTGGTGCCCACGGTACCTTGCCCACTTCTTTCTCTGGGACTCCTCTCAAGAGGGCAAAGAATTCCACGTGTTCTCTCCCCGTCATCAGCTCTGTGATGGCATCAAACTGAGGGCAATAGCCCATGTTTTGATGAACTTCATGGATGTCTGATAAGATACTGCCAAGAAAAGCAAAACTGGTCAGGTTTGGGGCATTTGGAGAACCTCCAATCAGACAATCTTGCCTAATGCTTCCATAAAGTATGCTTGTATGTGACAAAAAATACCAGTGAACAAACTTGCTGGAGGAACAGCCTTCCTGCCCCAGGATGCCAGCCCCCCTGGCAGTCAGGGTTCCAGCCTCTATCCTGCCCAGCCTTTGCATCTGGTTCCCTCAACACTTCAATCTGTAAGCTCAGTCCCATGTTAGAATTCCTGAGTCCCTCCCAAGCACAGCACCATCTTTACCAATAATCTCATACAGTTCTGGGCTGTAACATGAACTTCTAGCCCATACTTGACTCTGTGGTCCAGTCATATGCACCAAGTGCCTGGTTGCTCCAAAGTCTCCTTCCTGGCCATTCAGATCCAGAAGAGACCCAGCAACTCCGGGTGTGATCTCCCTCTGCACTTTGCTGCCCATATACTGACTCAGCCACAGCATGTTCCAAACCCCACCCCACCCCAGGTCCTGCTAACTACCCAACCAAGGCACGCCCCTGGTTTTTAAGGTGACAGGAAAAAATATACCTATAGACACAATTTTATATCTATTGGTGGGGTGGCTTTTACGCACTATAAAGCCAGTCTCAGGTTAAGAACCCCTGATGTGGGAGAAGCTCCGAGTCCACACCCAGTCTGAGAGCTGCACATCAGCCACCACCATGGGGCGGCCCTGCATTCGGCCTTTCAGCAGCATCTGTTCCTGTCTGCATATCTACTTAGTACTCCCAGATCCACCCTTTTCCAGAATTACAACTGAGGTGCCCACGGACACGGCTGGGCGCTCATAGCTACACTGCCCAAGCCAGCTCTTACCACCTTAGTTTGGGTCACTTACTGCCTTCGGGGGTACACGCCCCAAGAGCCCGGTGCCAGGAATAAGCCTGGGGAAGCTGGGGTGCAGCCTGAGGCCTGCTATTCTAGGCTTCTGTTCTCTTAACCCTCCGCTACGCTGTTACTGGAAAAATGGCTTAGAGACAGAGGAGGGGATCTGTAAGCACATTCAGTTCCTCATTCTCTTCCATTTTCTTGGTTAGTAGCCTCCCCCCATCCCATTCATTGCTCAAAGTGTGAGTCATCTGCCGTTAGTGGCTTGTGAAATAAATTTCTTGGGTCGCGACCAGTATTTTTTAACAATATGGTGTAGAGAGTAGAGTGGGAAATGCTGGAGTGCCCTACAAGCAGTAGGAGTAGGTAGTGTTTTACAGCGCTTTGTCAGATGCCTGTTTGTGTCTTTGTATTTTCTGGCTTTAGATGTAAATGTATTTGCCAGTATGGGTCAGGGTCAGAAAAGTTCAAAAGCCACTGCCTTGTACCATGGCTTACGGGTCTCTGAAGTGCAGCTGTGCCCCCAGTGATCAGGTCGCTTAGTGACCTGTGCATTCTCTGATAATAGCCTCGTATGTTGATACGACCTTCAGAGGGGGCAACGTGGTGAGTGCACATTCTTTACCTTGTAAGAATTTTCCCTGAGGAAGTAATCATAGATGAGTACAAGGACAGACTTTCATAGTAAAAAACAGAAACTAATAAATGTCCAACAATAAGAAAATTATAAAATAAACCATAGGTATAGGAAATAGGGGAATCTTATGCAGAATATGAAAGTACATTATGTAACCTTTTGGGAAATGATCATAATATATTCATTAACAATAAAAACTGATTTTAAAAATATTGATAATGTATGATTCAATTTCATATACACATTTATATGTGTATATAAAATAAAATGTGGGCCCTGGCTGGTGTGGCTCAGTGGACTGAGTGCTGTCCTGCAAAGTAAGGGATTGTCTGTTCAATTCCCAGTCAGGGCACAAGCCTAGGTTGGAGGCCAGGTCCCCAGCAGGGGGTGTGCGAGAGGCAACCACACACTGATGTTTCTCTCTCTCTCTACCACCCTTCCCCTCTAAAAATAAATAAATAAAATCTGTAAAAAAATAAAAGAATAAAAAAAATAAATTTGAGGTGATGGGAACGTTTTAAACTAGATTGTGGTGATGGTTGCAAAATTCTGCACATTTACTAAACGTCATAAATTGTACTCTTAAAACATGAAAATTTTATGATATGTAAAGTATAAACTGAATAAAGCTGTTATAAAACAGAATGATACCGAAAGGCAATTTAAGTAGTGGCTATGTCTACGTAGTGCAATTATGGATGATTCTGATTTTCTTCTTTATACTTTATTTCACCATTTTTATAAACCCTAAATGGTATTGTGTGATCATTAAAAAAACCAATTTATTTAAATAAGTAATAAAAGTCTTGGTAGCAAAATGCAGACCACTTCTTTCCCCACCTGTTTTTATTAAGGAAAGCATCTCCTCTGGTCACAGTGGTGTCTCCAGTTAACATCTTGAAAGTCGATGACTTCCCAGCTCCGTTAACTCCCAGGAGCCCAAAGCACTGGAAAAGATTAGATAAGCAGTTTAAGCAAATTATGAAAAATCTGAATATAAATGAACATTAAGAAATAGTCACCTCAGCTTAGTTTTTATATGACATGATCCTAAAACATCATTGTCAAATATCAATGAAGTGTCAAATACTTTCTTGGTCTTCAGGAATCACATGGGTATTTTTTCTTCTTTTTTTGGTGTACTGTTCCTGGGAGTACTGCAATACCAGGTCAATGCATGGAGTGGATGGAGCAAACCCCTATGCCATCTCCTGGTTCCAAAAATCTATTTACTATATTGTCTTTGGATAGAGGACATATCAGCTATTAAACTGATAAAAACAGTTACTATACTTGATCTTAGCCAAAAGGCCAAGGAGTGATCACACGGGCATTTAAACACACATTTTATAATGAATGAGATCATTTTAAGTGTGGGAGTATTTTGTAATATTATCAAGTCCTTAAGTTGAGGCCAAGATTAATGAGTGAAAAACAGTAACGAAGGCCAACTGGCCTTCGGTCAAATTTCACTATGTAATCTGGCTAAAGGGCATAAAAGAAAACAAACATGAATGATAAAGGAGAAAATCCAATCTTAAAAACGTATTTGAATTTCATCTTCATCTTGAACAGATCACAAAATCACCTGTTGGGCATGCATATTCTCCTTACACTGCCTGAGATTACCAAAATCACTCTCTGGACATACAGGGTCCCCATCCTTCTCAATGACGGATTGCTTCATATAGACACAAATAGAGAAGGCTTTACAAGCCACTTTTATCCTCTTACCAACATTATTGTTTGATTGGGTAGAGACAGTATGAATTAATAGGGACAAACTCAATGTAGGCAAAGTGCCTTTACCTCGCCAGGAGGGATGCCTACACAAATCCTGTCAACAGCAGGCTTCCTCTTCCTTCTGTATACCTGCAACAAACAAAATGCAAAAATTCATGAGCCACAGTGATTCACAGCTATCCCAGGCAGCTATGGAAGAGGGAATTATGGCCCTAACACATCGCAAAGTAAGGCTAATCGATAAGACTAAGCCACAGATGTGCTAACAGCCTTCGTCTTTGGTCTGTCTCTGTGGCAACCGGTTTCTGCATGACTCTGAAGCTCAAAATACAATTTCTTTTTATTTTTAATCTAGTATCAACCTTTTACAAAACATAGTGGTCATTAATGTCTACATAATTTTTCATTTACTTAACACATAAAGATACTATAGATTTTTAAAAAATAATTAAATTGACAAAGCCTGGTGTAAATGTACATTTTGAGAAGCATGCTCCTTTCATTAAGCAAGACAGCAAAATGTTAGTTTCCAACATACAAATCTGAAAGAAGGAAAGACATGTTGTTACGGCCTGTATTCACTGCCTCACCTTAGTCAACTCCTTGATTTCCAAGATGTCATTCTGTCCTCCGCCATCAAGAATTCTCTGTCTTTCCCGCCTGACATCTTCATCCTCATCATTCAGAGGAGGAAGTTTTGCCCTTACAGGTCTTAGGGAGACAAATTTAAGAAAGTCAACCTTTCCAGCTATTTTTCGAGAGAAAGATCATTTCTGAAGCAGTCCTGTAAAACCTAGTCTCGACAGTGTCCGGGACTGGCAGTGTTGGGGCCTGGAGCTGTCCCCATTAGGAATACAGTTTGATCGTCTTCTTGGAGTTCTATTCAGTCCCCACACCACTGACATATATGTCCATGTGCTTCTCTCTGGGACCCTCAAGCAGGTGCTCCATGAGTTCTGACAAAAAGCTCACCTGGGCCTGACGAAGAATCTGTACTGGATCAAAACAGTGATGAGGAAGAACACCACGCCTTCCACGGCCATGGCAAAGAGGTTTCGTCCCACCAAGTCCCAAGAGAGTGGCGAGACGAAGCGATTCTCCCCTGGTGGACACAATGCAGAGATCCCGTCAGGAGGACAGCACAGGAGACTATAGCCCTTCCTCACGCTCAGGCTCAAATGCACCTCTCTTCCTGGAAATATCAGTGGTCATCACCCATGACGAGGAGAAAAAAATGTCAGGGAGTGACCACTGTCCAAGTGTGACTCAGGGTAAGGTTTTGGGAAACCCTCTGTGATTCGGTAACAGTCAGATCTTCCGAGCCAACATGTATTAGATCTGTAACATCATCTAAGATGTATAATGCCTCCTTTTTAATGAGATGCCAAAATCCTTTGTAAAAAGGCAACAATCCAGGGTAATTTTTAGTGTCAGTATTTTAACAAATTATAAGTATTACTAAGATTAGAGAGCACTTTAAAAACATGCCCCCTCAGTAGCATGTAATTTAACCCAGTGACTCAATCAAATCACCTGGTTTTATGTAAATATTCCTTTAAATTCCTTATGCATCTCCTTTGTACCTCCAAATAAAAAAAAAAAAAAGAGAGAGCCTCTGCCCTACGTCTCTTAAATAACAAGGCCCATCTAACTTATATGAGCCAGTAGATATAGAATAATAATGTGGCCATAGGAGAAATACTTCTAAAGACTATAAAGGTAGAAAGAGCTGCAGTAAATTCCCTCTTTACAGACTACGTAAAAGATAATCTATGGCCGCATCTGCAGACCCATGATTTTCCTAATGAGCCAAAGCTCGCATCTTTCCTTCTGATCTCTGGCCTGTATCTAATTCTCAAAGCTGTGGTTTGACTTTTGCAATGACTTTGACTATCCCAACCAGTGGCATTTGGCACTGGATTCATACTAAAGGCACTATTTTCCTTACCTCCAAAATTGCCCTCTCACTTTTCTCAGTGCCGTCACGGGCACGAATGGATGTGTCACAAAACCCAAGCCACAACCAGCTATGTTGTCATCAGCCCTAACTTTTGCGGGACGGCCTGTGCCCAATCACCAGCCTCTTTGCCAAATAAAGGCCAGGGTGGCAAAGCCCATGCAAACTGCCATCTCGACTAAAACACCCTCCGACCACTGCTGTCACTCACCAAACCTTTCCAAGGCATCGGCCATTGCCTGGTTTTTCACCATGTCAATGAGCCCCCGTCCCAGGCAAAAATGTGGGAAGATCAAGAACACAGACTTCAGGATATCATTGATGTTATTCAGCTTCTAAAAAAAGAAAAAAAAAGACAGAAGGAGACTGAATGTCAGTCATGGCTGAAGCTAAAAATTTATCAGAGTCTGAAGTATGGGAGTGGAAAACAAAATTTGATATCCTGAGGTCAGGCTGAACCTTTGAATTCAGATACCAGTAAAACAGCAGCCACAGCTGATAATATATAACGTCATAAAAATTTTCCTCTTTAGGACATTTGGAATAATACTATGAATATGGAGAAATAGGAGCAAAGTGTAGAAACATGGTGATGTTTAACCACAAGCAAATCCATCAAAATATCTGCCTAGCACTTTAAAAGCCAATTGCTCATGTCTTGGTCAATATTTCAGTTTCAGGATTTTGTGGAGATTTAAGTAATTCTTTGCAAATTTCTCGAGCCAGTAGTAGCCAAATACCCAGCAGCTGAGTGAGGTGCTATATGCTGGATGCATTGTTCGAGGGCACAAGTGAGGCAAAGGTTAACGAGAAATAGTCTAAGCCCCGGCTGGTGTGGCTCAGCGGATTGAGCATCGGCCTGCAAACCAAAGTATCACCAGTTCAATTCCGCAGTCAGGGTACATGCCTGGGTTGCGGGCCAGCCCCCCAGTAGGTGAGGCATGAGAGGCAACCACGCATTGATGTTTCTCTCCCTCTCTTTCTCCCTCCCTTCCTCTTTCTTTAAAAAAAAAAAAAAAGAAAGAAAGAAAGTCACTCTTCGGAGGAAGAGTGGCATGGACACAGGAGATGGTTACACAGATGGGCATGTGTTGTATGCAGGCATAAACTGAGGGCCCTGGGAGCACGGGGGAAAGGGAGAGCACCTCCCAGCGGGCAAGAAAGGAAAGCTCCCCATTCGAGCTCAATCTTGACGCGTCAGACACTAGCCAACCTTGTGACAGGGGAAGGGCATTTGAATCCAGGCCTTCAGGAGTGCGGTGGGTTTAAGGGTCGACTCAGCAGAAGATTACAGCCTCTTGGGAAAGGAAGAGTAGGATGGGAACGGGCCAGGAAAGGTTGTGCCCCTCTAGAAGGCCTTATGTGCCAAGTTAAGGTGCTTGGTCCGAGGCAATGAAAACAGGAATGGATAGGGCCCCTTATTTGAGATGTGTAATTGCAAGAACTAACAAAGTAATCAGTTGAGTGTGGGAAATAAACAAAAGCAAAGCATGTAAGATACTCAGATGCTGCCAGCTTGGGGGGCTGGGTAGATGGGAATGTACCCAAGAAAGTGTGACAGGGAAGGCAAGAGAAATGTTAGTCTCTAAGGGGAAAGATAATTAGGACAGGCCGAGTCTGAGGTACCTGTAAATTATTGAAACAGAGCTATGCACTAGGCAAGTGAGAATGTGAGACTGGAGTTCAGGGGACCCACCAGGGGTAACAGCGTAAAGTTAAGAGAGAACAATGTAAGACACAGAGAGGTGGTGGGAAGAGCCTCTGGAATGAACGCTGCCACCCAGAGATAGCATTGTAAGTGGAAAGCAAAGATGGCAGATGAAAAAATATTGGACGAACAACATTTACACAGAAAGGAGTCAAAACGAACGTGTCCAAGGAAACAGAACGGTTTGATCAATGACATACAAGGAGAAGAGAGATACTACACAAGCCCCAGGAAGAGAGACTCTGAAAAAGGACTGAGTGGTAGGTTGTGTCGGTCCCACAGACGAGGGGGATAAGGTCATGATTAAACACTGTCCTCGCTGATGCTCCTCCCAGCCGGCACTGCTCTTCCTGTGGAACTCACGTTGTCGGTGAAGAGCTCCAGCACAAACGTGGCCACGCTGCCATTGATCCCGATGAAGAGGTTGACGCTGGTCAGGACCACGTAGGCGGTGCTGGGGATCTTGAACACGAAGGAGGCCGGATACATGAGAGGTGTTATCGACCACCTGGTGAGGCACAAAGATGAATGTCCACTGGGTGTCCCCTGCTTTCCTTCTGACATTGGGCACCACATGCCTCCCGCACTGACATCGCCACCCAGAGGTGCCTTACCCATACAGCAAAAGCAGGAGGGCCAGCACAGGCAGGTTGGTGGAGGACACATAGGACTTCTGCTGGAAGCAGATGAAGATGATAATGACCAGCGTGGCGGGAACCACATAGTTGCACTGAAAGCAAAACAAGGAAACAAAGTTCATCCCTACATCAAAGATCCAGCACCCCCCAAGTCTTCACCATCATTGGATAGGAAAGGGCAGATAAACATATTGGAGAATAACTTTGAATTAATGAAGCCACAGAAAGTATTAATCAATATACTGGACAATACGTTTTGACAAGCATTTTACCCTTGGCTGATTTTATAAACTGAATGCCCTTTCTGTCTTTCCAGCAGCTAAGCCGAGGGGTCACGCTCAGTAAACTTGCGGAACGATGGATTCCCAGTCAGAGACATTTCGATTTCACAGCCAGTAAATAAGCTTTCATTTTTCTTCCCGAAGATGACAGTGTCTATTTCATCATTAAGGCTACATTATTGTCTGCCTAAGTTCAATCTCATGTGTAATCTATTTATGGGGTAAGTGCTTATAACATGAATGTCAGAACTGTTTCATCTCACACTGAGAAGAATTTTAAAGTCTGTCCTGATAGAGTGTCAAGAATTAAAATGCACAAATAGGGAGCATTTGAGATCTTGCTCCGCAGCATATGGCATCAGCTTGCATCAAATAAACTCTCATAAAAATTTTCTAAAAAATAAATTTTAAAAAAAGTGCACAAGTAAAGACCTGACCATGAGACAATTACGAGAATTTATGGCTGGCAGAACAAAGCACCGGCAGGGACGTGACAGAGCGTTTGTCAGCTGTAAGAAGAATTTGCAGCTTTCAGACCACAGGGTTCTGCTTCAGTCTTCTGCTCAATGTGTTTATCAACAACTTAGATGAAGATATGATTATAGCAAATTTCAGAGGCTCAAAAGCAGGGGAGGGGCAGCTATTACACAGAAAGATAAGTGATATTCCTGCATTAGGGACTTCATCTTTCATCTCTGAATCTCCTGTGCTTGGCAGAATCAGCCACCTAGGGAGCATGTGTTTACTGAATAAAGTAATTACTGAATCAAGATTAAAGCAAATGGACACTAACAAAATGCAGTTTAACAGGGATAAATATAACATTTAGGCTCCAGAAAGTCAGCTGCATTAGTAAAGAGTGACAGACACATTTAACAATACCTGTCAGAGACAGGTTTCAGTTCACTACCTAATTGCCAACGAGACGGTGCTACTTCCAAAATGCAATGCCCCTGGGCTGAGTAATGGAAGGATAGTCTAAAGGTCAACTCCCTCTCGACTAGTAACCATCCAGGCTGCAGCCAGAACACAAGGTTAATTCTGAGTTTTACTCTTCAAAAGAGACATTAACAATGCAGAGCTCGGCCATACAAAGGCGATTAGATCCGAAGAGTGGTAGGTCCGAGAGGCTTGCTCGAATCTGCACATTATCATCATCATCATCACTCACGTGTGTATGGACTGTGCTTTATAGAGATTACAAAATGTGTTCCATATACCATCTTATCTGGGGAAGACTTAGGTTAAACTGAAAGTTGTCTTCGAACATCTGTGGGACTATCTAGTGGGAGAAGAGTTAAATTTGCTCTGTACAATTAATGGAATTCACAGGGAGATATATTTCAGCTCCACTTTGCAAAAATTAGAGCTTCAGGATTCTTCGAAGTCCTCCATTTGGTCTGAACAAAAGCAATACCTTGTAGCTGACATGAAAACTTATTTGCAATAGATGAATAAGCTTCTGGTAAAATGTGTTGAATTTTCAAATGAATGACGGATTTCCTAGTAAGACAAAGAACAGCCTGACTCTGGAGGTTAAAACCTATCAGACAAGTCTAAGTCTTCCACTTCAATGTTTCTTTGAAAAGTTTTCCATTAGGAAACCAGGTGGTGGTGGTAGTATCAATTGCAGTCAATACAGACAGATTTTTTTTCTCTCCAGTGTGAGATCAGCCCCATGTCTAGTGACATGAATGTATACAACTGCCTCTGTCCTTTCCTTTCTCATTCATCTGTAGACTAGCTGGAATGCTTTTACAAGAGCCAGGGGCTCTTCGATCCAATCCATAGCCCGGATGGAGACGTATACGGCGGTAGCAGACCGGCAGTCTTACCATATCCCAGACAAAATTGGACAGCCAGTAGATGACGGGCTTCACTCCGCTGATGAACTGCAGGTGCTTTGCTTTGCTGACCCGCTCCTGGATCAGGAACACAACAAAGCTGGCGGGAACGAAGGACATCGCGAAGATAACACAGATGGACACGAGGACATCCACTGATGTGGTCATCCTAAAAAAAAAAAAAAAAAAAAGGCTGTGAGGATATGACAGGCCACCGATGCAACTGAGGCCTCAGTCAGGAGGAGACACACGCACAGACACACATCTGAAGGACAGCCCTGGGAAGAATAGCCTGTTCGCCAAATATATTTTTTTTAGGGTTAAAGATAATTATTTTCAAGTAAAAACAAAATAAAACAAACAAAAAATACCCCAAGTCTGATGATTCAAATGCAAAACTGATTCAACTGAGGTTTTAAAAGAGTCCACCGTCATAATGAAACTATTAATAGAAGTCTGAGAGTGGCCTAATGGTATTCGTTTTGTTCCACTGTCCTTGACGTTGTAAGAGCAATAAGCTGTAGATTTTTTACCCACAGAGGGCTAGGGTAGCTTGGAAAACTAAATAAAGCAGAAATATTAGTGTGTAACTATTCAAAGAAGTTCATTTCTGGCTGTAAATAAATTTGAAAACACCAGCATGTGGCATATCAATCTAATACATACAATCTAACATGTCTCTCCGATGATTATAAGAACAGTTTTATAAGCCTGATAAACAAAGTTTCATATAAACGCTACATATGAATTTTATAAATGCTACATATAAATTTTGTAAGTTTGGTATAAAGATCCCAGAGACATATATTGATACTTTATACAAGTTACACAAAAATAGTAACCGTGCCATGTGCTATATACAGGAAAGAGACCCAGGGTGTGTTGAATGTCACCTACGTACCAAGTGCTGGGCGCGGCAATTCACATGAATTGCCTCGTTTACCACCACACATCTACAAAGTTCAGAAGTCAAACTCAAACCCAGATCTTCATGATGCCAAAGGCGATCTACACCTTGCCTATGTCCTACTGGCTTTAACTTCGCACACACGCACGCACACATACACAATTCAGGACTGAAAAACACAAGCTCCTAAAAGTATGTTTCGCCAAGTTTAAAATCAGTGGTGTAAAAACAAATGAAACTGATTTTTTTTTTATTAAACATTGTATTGATTGGTGAGTTAAAATATGTTTAGGATTTTAGTAGCAATTTAACTTACCTCATATGAATTCCCTAACTGTAATGGTTTATGCACATACAAGTCACTTATATCTTCTGTACTTTAATCCCTGCCAGCCAGTTCCTAAAATGATCATTTCCTGTCCAGAGCCGGGACCAACCCAGACACGCCATAATATAAGTGTTCCCTGAGCTGTAGCTCTACCGCCAGCTCCCCAGTTCCTGCCCCCAGTCCACGGTTACCCCAAACGCCCTTCCCCACCCCCACCGGACCCGTTCAGACATAGCTGCACTCACAGAGCCACTTCTGAGAGCTGCTGCTTGGTGAGATTCAGCGGGTGATTGAAAGCAGTAATCCCATACTGGCTAGGGTTCGCGCCTTTCTGCAGGCTGGCCCGCAGAATGGCGTTGTTGATGACATTCAGGAAAGCGCTGACTGCATGCCACCCCTTGTTATTGAACCACACCTGAAAACAAAACACACCAGGTACAAGGTAATGCTTCCAAACCCTGCTCCTGGAGGTAGGTGCGCGCGCGCACACAAAACATGCCTATAAATTTCAGAAATTCCCATCATATGCCAAGACAAAACACTACGGTCAGAGAACATGGCAAAGTTATAACAGTAACAAGGGTGCACTGGGCATTGTGACCAGGCACGTGTCAACTACCTTATCTCTTTAACTCATTTAATCTTCTCACCACAGCTTTGAAAGAGAAATGACTGCTGCCTCTGTTTTAAAGATTAGGAAACTGAGGCTTAGAAGATTAAGTAATTTGATCAAGGTCTCAACAGTTCACCTGGTGTGTCTGGTGGCAAAGCCAATTCTCTTAATCACTGTATTGTGTGTCCTCACTGGCAACCCCACTAGGCTGCTCTCTTCTGTCACGACCACCCCATCGGTGCCAGCATGAGCTGAAAGGCACTTCAGGGAACATGAGGATTATCATTCATCAAGAAGCTCCCGGAACAAAGGGCTTTACCTTGACGTTGTTTTTTGTGTCCAATCCTTTCATGAATCTGCCCAAGCTGCTGAGAAATCGATCTGAAGAGCTGTCCTGTGAACGACACAAACCTGCCTCAGTGGAGATGGTCCACGAGAACAACACAACCACCGTGGGGAGGACACCATGACTGCCTTGTTCATTACTGTGAAATCTCAAGCCACTGAGAAGCAAGTGACCAGAAATCTAAAGCACTGATGTTGCCACGAGTCTTGAGTCTTGAAGGAATCACAGGAAAGGCCTGTGCTTCAAAGTCCCAAGACAGCGACATCTCTCTATAACTGGGTGGAAAGTGTTCCTCAAAATGCCAGCCAGCATCATCCTAAGAGCCCAGACTACACTCAACGTCCAGGTATGTCAGGTTCAAGGGGTCAGCGCGTCCAGAGCAGAGATACAGACTCTAGAAATATCACTGCTGCCTGTGAGCCCAGTGTCCACATCATCTGACCCCCTCGACTCTCAGTTAGGAAACTAGAGATACAGAGAAACGGTGATTGTGTATTGGGTCCTCGAACCTGATGAAAACGTAAAGAAAATGGTCATTTCCTGTTTAACCAGTGACTGTTTCAGAAAAGCATGCTTGACACTAAGTTTATTTACTGGCTGGCTAAATTCCTAAATTTTAGTTATTGTGAGAGATTTCAATCTCTGGATTTGTTTTTGGCCTATGCTTTCAGATAGTAAATGGTCGCTGAGTCGTAGCTCAGTCTTGGCTGGCACAATACGCTCGAGCTGGCGATGGCTTTGTACTCAGAGGAACATCTTAAACAATAAGGTGTGAGGTGATCAGGTTGACCTGCCAACTGCTCCCAGGTACCAGCAATTCTGGGCCCATTTCTCACATGTCCTGGGATAGATACTGTACCTTGGCCAGATTCAAGATTTTCTTTATTTGCTTGATGGCTTCATTAACTTCTTGACTTGGAGGTAGTGACTGAGAATTCCTGGCACCCAGGGAGAACCCGCCGTACCTAGAAGAACAGCCTGACGTTAAAACACAGACAGCACAGTGCGCAGTATCACTTGGCAACAGACAGCACTTGAATGCATACACGCTTAATGTAGCTGAACTGCTTACCCAAAGCAGGGCCAAAGTTAGACTCAGGGAAAGCTACAACCTGACCTTCTCTAAGGGATCTGACAACCTCTTTCTTTACCTTATGGTTCCTGCCCATGTAGGAAGAAGGATCTGGGCCTGATTATAGAGAAATAATGGTCATTCATATCGAGGAAGCTCCTCCCCGCCACGTGGCTCAGGCCCGAACTTGGACCTCAAGGCAAGGAAATGGGAAGTCAGGACAAGTTGTGAGGGACACTGACCAGAGAAGCCTGAGGGGGTTTATAATAAGCTGGCTGTGGCTCTTCCCTGGCATGAGGACAACCATGGGAGCCCCAGGATGCTCAGCTATGAGCTCTGTGGTCCTGCACTGTAGGCAAAAGGTAAAGAGGAAGACGGGAAAGCACTGCCCAAGAGCCAAGTTGCGAGGCAGCCAGAAACAGTGTCCCATTTTTCATAAGATGTTAATTAGCCCAAGGATCCTTCCTTCTTTTCTTCCCTGGCCCCACCTATTCCTTCAAAACCCAGAGGGATAAGTGGGTTGAAATGCAGTGAAAATATATAGTTTTTGATGCCTCTTACGTCATTCAAGAGGACCCCGGAGATTGGATTTGGGGGCAGAGCGCACTTAGCACATGTATTCCTTTCACAACTTTGTGCTTCCTGTTAAATCACTAGAGACTCAAAGGAACTTCTGAGTCTCCTCAAGGCAATCGGGATGCCAAAGCTTCAAATGCCTCCGAAGTGGCAGCTGGGCACTGAGCAGCAACACTAAGGGCAACATGACCCCCACACTAACAACTTCCCAAGATCCAAGGCTCCCGCACCGAACTCCTCCTCCTGAGCTACAGGCGTCCGGGGAGAGCAACGAAAGAGGCCACTTACCTGAACTCATTCACCCAGATCTTGTTCTTCAAGCTGCAGGGGCCAAAGACAAACCAAAAATCAGTTCAAAGAAACACTGACCCTATACCCGATGATGCCAAAGGAGGAACTATCTGCCTGAGGGCGCCACCAAGGGGCAGAAATAAGCCTATGAGCGGCCTGGGGGTGGGGGTGGTGTGGGCGGTGTGGGAGAGGAGCCTGGTTCGGCATGTGGTTCCTTTTCCCATTCTTAAAAACTTATGTATATGAAAATCGTGCCTTGGATGAAACCAATTCAGAAGTCAACTTATAGACAAAGATGTGATCAAACTAGAAAATTCCTAAATTCAAATGCATCCATTATGGATGACATATGGAGAGGTAATGCCCCGTTCTTGGAAACTCACAGTAACTGTCATTCAAGCAAACCCTTGTCCCTTAAAGTCACTGAGAACTCCTCAGAAGCCCAACTAACCAAATTGATGGGAAGGAAACCAGAGCAAACATTCTCTGAGCATCGGCTAACGACTGAACGTTATGCTGCGATGCCCACGGAGCTGCATGGCTCGTCCGAGGCTGCACAGCCAAGGCTCCCGTGCACTCCATCCATGAGAGGTATTCCTATACCGTATTTGCCGTGTATAACGCACATCTACATTTTGGTGCCCATTATACACGGGATTATTATACCCCTGGTATGTAATCGTTATACCCATGCATACTGCGCATCCTTATTTTTCCCTCCAAAATTTGGCCAAAAAAATACACATTATTCATGGCAAAATATCACGTCATTCATTTAATCCTCAGAACAAACCCATAGAGTTAGTAAAGCGGCAGAATTAGAATTTGAATCCAGATTGATTTTCATTCTGGAACTAGGCAGACTCAATCTTGAAGCTGACGACTGAATGTTCATAATACTTCTCATCTCGTCATCAGGCCAAAATCTCCTGTCCGCCCCCTCACTACGCAGTCTACTATTTTTAGGTCTCACGTTCCTCTGATCAGCAATGATAAAGCAAACACCAAGTTTAGTAAATAATGACCTTTTGGCTATGATCTGCACATAGGTCTTCACCAGATAATCTGAAATGTTTCTTCCCGTCAGGTTCTGAAGGATGTCCTCAGTGTTCTGCTTTCTCTGTTATCACAGAAAAACCAAGCACATGTGTTTTTATGGACCAGAATTGAGACAGAAAACAAATCGAGGACTACACTGACACATGTCCCTCACGCATGTACCACAGTGTGACCAGACCCTGCTCACAAGGCCCAGGCACCAGCAAGCCAACTACCAAAGCGCAGTTCACTCTGCCCTTGGCTCTGCCATGTACGTAAGCCAAGCCAAGAAGTTCCCCAGGAAGTTATTCTGAACACCTCAAGGACAGACTACAAGATGCAGTTCTTCATAGTCACAAAAGGTTTCTATGGAGCAGCATCCCGGACCATGCCTAGTGAATTCTTTGTTCAGTGTATTGTACTGATGAATAAATTCACTATCATTTTAATGAATTATAGAAACGATCCCTGAAAGTACAGTCTTGGATTCGCTATTATTTTAAAGAGAGGGAACCAGAACTTCTTCAAGTGTGCACACCCACATCAAGTTGCTTGTCCTCGCCCTGCAACCTGGATGTGGACAAAGTGGCAGAGAGCGGTCACAAGCGGGCCTCATCCTGAAACTGTTCTCAGAAAAAACTAACTCAGAACTGCACCCCATACCCAGACTGGCCCTTAGAGAATGTCAGCACTGATGAGACCCACTGAACTGTCGCGGGCCAGCCTCCCTAATTTGGAGGTGAGGAAACAGGCCCAGGGACTCAAGAGTGGCCTGTCCGAGGTCACCAGCGCATCAGAGACAGAACGTGGGATAAAGCTGCATTTGTCACAGTTTGTCCTGTGACACCACTGCCCTGGGAGAGGCCACAGTGCATCTTCGATAGCCCACTGATCCAGAATGTTGTGTTCTGATTTTAACTCAAACAGGTAACCCAGGCTGACTTTTCAAAAATAAAGAAACAAGCTAAGCTCCCTTAGATATACCAACAATGTGGTCCAAGCCCCCCACCTCCCAAACCTCACATGTTTTTCCTTATGACAAGAATTAAGATCAAGACTGAAAGAGACCCTCCTGATAATGTCACCCATTCCTTCTTCCCTAGCCCACCCTGCACCCTGTCTGCTCACTTACACCTTGTAACAGACTCACCTGTGGAGGAGGCAGGCCCCCTGCCCCCAGGGGACACACAGGCAGCATCTTCTTGATTTTGTCGTTGCTACACTCGCAGGTGGGTGAGGGGTTCTCCATCGTCCAGTTCCCATTTTGGAAGAGGTCCACAATGGTCTGGGGAACGGGGGCAGTGGTCCACTCCTCTTCTCCCACCAAGCAGGGCCTGTCTCTGCAAAAGGCAACAGCAAGGGTAGGGTTACCAGGGAGGGCGTGGCCTTTCCTGTTGCCTCGGAAGCACAGGATCCACCAATAACAACAGCAGACGCGATTCTACCCCCTCCTCACCACTTGATTATTTGATCTCTCCATAGACTTGGAAGCTGCAAACTCACTTCACAGATTAAAAACAATGGAATGCAAAGAGGGCCTCAATGGTTCTGTCCTGAACTCCAGCTGATCTAATCTACCAGCGTTCAATCGCTTACCCATGTGTTCACTCTAAAATATTCACGAATGTCAGCTCTAATGCCAGACACTCTTCTGCCTATTTGAAAGTCTACAGTGAACAACATAGAGTCCCTGCATTCATGGAGTTTGTGTTCCCATCGAAGAATTAGACGACAATTAAATAATATAATCTTAGATGGCCAAAAATGTAGCAAAATAAAGGGAGAGTGACTGGTAAGAGAGGAGCCACATGAAGAGGTGATATACTTTGGCCAAAACATAAACAATGAGGGAGAACAGGCGGGCGGACGTTTGCAGGGAAAGAACATTACAAGCAGAAGCAGCAGGGAATGCAGGTGCATAGGCCGGTGTTTTCTGTCTACAGAACAGCAGAAAGGCAGCGTGGGTGGGATGTGGTGAGCCATGAGGAAGAGGGGCAGGGGCCAGATGGGACAGACCTGGGAAGGAGTCTCAATTACATGCTCAGTGTGCTGACAATCTGGTAGAGAACGTCACGACTCACTTTACGCTTCAAAGCAAGCAGAGAACTTGGGTTGAATGGGGGTGAGAGCGATTGGTACATGAAGAGCTAGGTTGTGTGCCAGCGCCCAGGTGACAAAAGACAAAGCCTTTCTGCCTGACTTGAGCTCTGAATTACTGTGAGGTCATCGAGTCTCTTGCCTTCTCAGGGTTTATTTTCTCCGCCAGAAAAATAAAAGTATAGAATGACTTGTTTCAGTAAGTCATACATCAATATGCCATTTCTAGTATCTCTTCCAGTCCCCAAATTCTACAATTCAAAGCAGAGCCAGTCTTTAAATTATTCTTGTAGCACATGAACAGTTGGGTGGATTGCTCTCTGGTTCTCTGGAAAGTGCCCCAATGAACTGGAAACTTCTAAGACGTGGTGTCCTCCTAAATCTCACATTGTAAAACCTTCATAAAATGATTGGCTGAGACCAAGTTAAATGCCACAGGGAAATGTCCCAGTCAAACATCCCTTTGTGCCACTACTTTCTGAAAAACCCAAAAGTTTCCAGAATGGGGCTCCTTCATCCGACTGCTCCTAATATATGTTCAGTGGTGCCTGGCCTCGAGGCTGGGAGCCCTCTGGTGTCAGGGCCCTGCCTCCTTTGTCTGTAGGCAAGACCTCAATCCGGACCCATCCCCAACTGGTCCCTGCTAGGTTGGCATTAATCTAGGCACCCGCACTGTTTGGCTGGCATGTGATGAATCCATCTAACCCTGTTATCACCTCATCTCATTCTTCTATCTCGCCGACAAAGCTTCCAAGTGAAATCTCATCAAAAGTCTTATAAAATCCAGACAGGATGTCTCCTTGTCCTTCTCCACTTTAGTCACCTTGTTCTTTAGGAACGGATATTGGCTGCTAGGGTTTACCACCCATTAAATATTAAGTACTAACAAACAGCAAGTACCCAATTAATTAGGGAGAACATGTACGTAATAGCTACCAACTCAGAAATCTGTTCCACAACCTTGCACACACAGCTATCATGCTCACGGGTCTGGGACTCTGGCAGGGTCAGTATCTTCCCTTTAAAACCTGGAATTTGTTAGCTCTTTCCCGATCTTTCTGCACCTTCCCACATTTTCCTTAACTCCTCAATCTGTGGTTAACAACCTCAACAGCAAATTCTACCTGAGCCGGGCAGCTTGGACCCCTCTCTACCACTGCTGGGCTCTCTAAGAAGCTCAGCTCTCTCCACCGTCTTTACGTGCAAAAATCTCCAGATATACTTTCCCCGCGTACCTACTTAGTCTATAGGTACTTAACTGAATTTATTTATACATTGCTTCCTTTTTTTTAAAGGATCTTGAAGGAGAATACAATAAAAATATAGAACTCTAAAAGGAGAAAATGTCTACTTTTATAAAAACAAACTATGTCACCTTTTCAGGCTGTTAAAGTAAAGAAGCTGATAAGCAAAACTGCCAATTACATATAATGGTAGCCCATCTCTGCACTTAGGGAGAGAAGTTGTGGGGGAAGGGAAGAAGGGAAAAACATTTGATCAGTAAGTATGAAGTGCTACTTGAATTAAGCATTAGTTTCTAAAGCAGTAAACAAGCATCTCTATAGCAATTTGCTTTACAGGATGTCAGCATGTTCTCCTAGTCTGTTACATTTGTTCCTAGATAGTCTTATTAGGTTACCGTATCAGCTTTTTAAACATAAAAAGTGGTTCGAAGGGCAAATGATGGCAGTCCCAGTGTGGCATACAACTGGTAAATGCTGTGTATTCGAGACCAAAAGAGGTGACAAGCACAAGAAGCCAGCGGGGCAGGTGCCGTCGCTGAAGTGGCACTCACGGGATCGGGTTTCCTTCCATGCAGCGCGTCCCGAAGCCCGGCTCTCCGGTGAGGGCATTCAAGAGTTCCTGGGTGCCCGTGTCCTCGGGAGCGTCGTTACTGCGGGTACATGAGAGGCAGTCAGCTCAGCAAGTCATCAGAACCATAAATTTGAAGGAGGAAAACTTTTTTAAACATAAATGCTTTATTAAGTACTTCCTGTGGGCCAAGCTCAACACAGAAATGAATAAAACAGAGCCCGCCCACAAGGAGCTCAGGCTCAGGCCGCATGTCTGGTGTCATGGGAACACACGGCACCTCAAAGCGGGGCTGTGTGAATAGGTTATACGTACGGAGGTGTGTGTGAGTGCACGTGTGTACACACACTTATGCACAATGACACATATTTCAACAGGAAATAAATTAATTCGTTAAGGATGAGTATTTCAAAAATACTTTCACAATGTCCACTGGGCACAGACAACCAGGACGTTATTCTAGGAAAGGGTAGGCGGATTTTACCGGCTGCACGTTCGCATGACAACTGGCACATGCGGGCAACACTGGGCTCAGGTGGCAAACACAAAGCAAGCCCCTGTTCTACAGCCCTGGGCAACACGGGGGGTCAGCATCTGGGAAAGGGGAGGATAAAGTAAACCTGCACGAGGCAGGAAGGAAGGGCTGGGTTAGAGAAAATGAGACTGATTCGCGCGTTTATGTATTTTCTTTTCTGTGCACTTTTTTTTTTTCTTTTAGCTTCTCTTTTACATCACTGAAACACTTCCCAGATCTGAAGGTCTACAAATACTACAGGACTGAAGGAAACTCTTGTGGAATGAGATGGAAAAATTCCTTTGTCCTTTTGTTTGATGCACTGGATTGTTACAGAGGAGCTGGTATTTTTGTCTAAAGCACAAACATTAGCTAACATCTACAACTTTAAAGGCTAGATAATAAATACACAGATTGTACTGTGCAGAAAATAAGAACACTGACAGTGTCTGGACGTCCTTTGTTAAACCACAAAATTGAAACACAGCTATGAAAATCCAGATATATTAGAGCTCAATCATAGATTTATTTTTCGCAAGGGCAGTTTACGCAGGACGCATACATCTGTTCCTGACAACAGCAGCACAAAGAGGAGAAAAGGAGCTCAAATCTGGCGACAGAAACCCGGCCTACTCCTTCAGGTTTTGTTCACTGATGTTCTTCGTATATAACAGTCTGCGTAGGGACTCCAGTCCCAGCTGGTAAAATCCAATCCACTGTGCGATTCCTGAGTCCCCTGCCCATTGGCCCTCGGCGCAGCAAGCGCCCTTCGGGTGCCCAAGCTCTCCTCTTTCCTCGGGCATAAAAGGCAAATACTTACCTGACAAACGTGTACTGCTCGTTGTACATCCAGGGCTGAAGCTCCAGGCTGGGGTACTTGCCAAAGGGTGGCACGATCAAGCTGAACACCAGGGCAATGCAGACGAACACGGCTGGCAGGACGATCTACAGCCGGAGGGGAGAAGGGGAAGGGGAATCGGAGAAAGACAAGAGTTAGAAAGGCAGCCGTGGGGCAAACGCGTGTGAGTCCGGCCAATCTCCCAGGACAGCCTGCAGGCGGAGAGGAATACAAGGCCCGTGGCCACACTCCGCCCAGGCACTGTCGGAGGGCTGGGAGCATGGGGCTTGAAAATTAAACCTCTTCCCTCCAGGGCATCTCTGGAAGCTGGAAGCTGAAAACACAAGGCCAGAGGCCACGGCCACCTGGCAGGGGCACTGAGCTGAGAGGGAACAGCGGTCACATGTCAGGGTGATCTGGAATATGGGGTCCTGCCCTGTTCCCCTTGAAAACCTGAGAAAGACCACCCTGGACCATGAACCTAGCTCAGTTCAGAGGACTGAAGGGAGTTCAGTGAACTAGGGCTGAGAGAATAAGCCCCAGACTGGGAGCCAGAGGACCTGAACTTCATTCTGTCTCTGTAAGTCAAGTCATTTCAGAAAATTCAGAAAATTGTGACCTCAATTTTCTCATTTATAACCTGTAGCCGGAGACTAGCTGACCCATTCAGATGTCATATGTGATGAAACCACTCTACAGCAACATCTCCACTGAAACGCAATAGTCATCACTGTCTCCCTCATGGCCTCAAAAAGTGTAATTATCTAAATCCTTATTAAACCACCTCAAACTTTACACTCATATCTTCTCTGAAAACAATGACTTGTACATACTTTATAAGTAAACTTTAAGCTCTTTCCACTTAATTCCTCAGAAATTTTTCTTCAAAAAAACTTAAAAGATTTAAATGATACCCCTAGTTCTAACGTTCTGGGTTTCAATGCTGAAAATTATCACTGAGTGGTTAATTCAATGGCAAAGTACTGTTAAGAGAATTATCTTATTTAATGATCATTCCAACCCTAAGTAGTAGCAGCATTATCGCCACTCAACGAACACGGCAACCGAGGCTCAGAGAGACTAAGCAACCTGTCCCAGTTCACACAGCCAGTAAGGAGGGGAGCCAGAGCTCAAGCCCAGGTCCGTATGCTCCAAGCTCCTCCTCTGCATTCCCCACACAGTCTGCAAGGAAGAATCCCTGCAAACTCTCCGTGCTTCCTGATTTTCTGGAGAGAAATAAGTTTACCCCTTCTAACCTAGTGACATGCACACACTGACATGCAGGCAATAGCACGATGAGTCTTCTCTGTCAATATTTTCTGACCTCTCTGGTTATCTTTTCTGTCGGTTTGCAGTTAAACATCATTTAGAGAAAAATCAAGTTTCTAATATGTTATATGTCAAGTGCATCTGGCCATATCATCTTTCAAGTTACGAAAGTTTAATGTGCCCAGCCGATTTCTCTAAACCTTGTCCTCGTTATGCTCTCCTCTACGATAAATACACACACATACGCACACACAATAATTACTAATGTGAGGTCCACTCTAAATACTTTCTCATTTTCATTTTCATCACAATTATATGTCACTGGTACTATTATTATCCCCATTTTACAGAGGAGGAGAACGAGGCACAGAGAGGCACAGCAGCTACACGAGTGGCAAGAAGCAGAACTGGGATTGAAATGCAGATCATCTGACTCCACCATCCATCTCATAACCATGAGGCTACCCCGCCCTCACTGGTCAGGAAGCCTACAGCCCGCCACCGAGTCCTTGGCCTGCAACAGCTCTCCTTACCTGAGCAAAGAATCCCTTCCGACTCCGTTTGGCAATCAGCAGCCTCTTCCACAAAAGGGCCACAAACTGTTGCTGTGTGAGTTTCCAGCCCTTCACCTGGTAGGAGCCTTTGCCATCCATCCCACTGAGCAGGTCTGTTTCTCTCGATTCTGCAAGAAGCCAACACTAAAGGTCACCTACTATCTTAAGCGCTTTGACATCACCAAGCTCCCGCCTCCAGCATCTTCAGCACCATCCTGGAGGCTGAGGTTGAAGGTAAAAGTATCCCAGGAGTGAAGGGCTTTCACGTCCAAGAAAAATGTTAGGGCCCCGAATCTGCAACCGCGGCAGGCTCTGCCTTCTGGTTCCTGTCTGATGAGCGCAGAAAATGGAGGCGCCTTGAGACAACGGAAGAGACGCGTCCACACTCAACTGAGTGTTACACCCGGTCACTCAGGTGAACCAAGTCATCCTCAATTACTTATGGAATGTTCTATGAAACAGACCAGGTACACAGGCTGACATACCTGAGAACTCACAATGATAATGTGTCTCCCATCTGTCATACTTTTGGTAAAGGGCAGACACACTGACGTGATCTGAGTATGGACAGCGTCTGAAGTCAGGGAGACAGGCAAGCCACACACTCACATGAGCAGGGAGACCCAGAATGGTTTCTGTTCCTAAATATTTATTATAGAAATCCGCATCTTAAACAAATGATTCCGAGTTGTAGGGGCTTTCACACCTTACCAGTATTTGCGTCATTTCTTGCCTCCCTTTCTCCGCCCAGTCAAACACGCAGGGAGACACATTCATCCAAAATATGTAAGTCTAGGGTACAGTGGAGTCTAAAAGCAAATTCGCCTCTCTGGCTCTTTCAAAATCATCCATCCATTCAAATATTTAGTCAACAATTAAAGATCTAACATGTGCAAGAACCTGGGGCTCTAACAGAGAAGATAAAAATCGGATTCTGAGGACTAATGGACCGTCCTTGGATGTGTATCTCAAGTGAAAGATCTCAGCACCGGGAAGTCAGGGATGAGGACGGGCTCTTTCAGGTCTGACCGTATGCACAACACTGGGAAAGGGAGACTAGTTTTTCTCATTTTCTCACTTCCCTTTGGACCCTGCGGGCACCTATCACACCCTGGTTCAAGGCCACCAAAAGACAACATCAGAGAAGAACATAAAGAGAGAAAGAGTTGCTTTCCAGCCATGGAACACAGATCTTGCCCCAACGGACCTGGGTCTATGTCAGAATCATTTGTATCAACAGCATCGTCTTCAGTGAATGGGCGCAGACAGCTCTGCTTGTCCCCGAAGGCCCGTCTGTTTCGTCTCGCTGGCAAAGTGCCATCTGAAGGCAAAGGGAAAGCATTCCCACATTTTAGTTTATTTATAACAAAATAAACTCTCCACATCTGTAACCAACTTGCACACTAAAAGCAGAAATGTAAAACAATTTGAAGGAGAAGGCCTAACCCGGGAGAGCTAGGACAGCCTGAGGGAGGCAGAGCCCAGGGCGGGCAGCCCCTGGTGGGTTACCTGAGGTCTCAGCATCCACCCCACTCTCTTCAGCCACTTTGAGAAATATCTGAAAAACAAGAGGAATTGAGAACATTACAAGCTGCCACGTTATGACAGCAGCCACCGTTACCGTGATTATTACATTATTAGGTGGTATGCGAGGCCCTAAACACGAAAAGTAGAAGCTTCATCTATTAAAACCACTTTGTCAGAGTCACTTGGGAGAGAGAAGCAGTTTTTTGTTTTTGTGTTTTTTAGTTTTTGGTTCTTTTTTTTACCAAAGAACATATCCTCAGTTGTGAAACTATCAAGTCAATCATTTTCACACTGAAGTTATGGCACTGGGACAACTGCAGCGGCAGAAGTTTGTTCCAAACCTACAGAAAATGAGCCCAGTGGCTTCTTCCAGGTGTATGGCCCCAAATCTCGGAGTGGGCTAGCACTGTGATACATTATCCAGGACAGAATGCTCAGGAGATAATGGGTTTCCCATCACCAGGAATGTGCTGGCAGGGATTCAAAGGCCAGAGAGAATCTGAACTAGACCGATGGTTTCCGAACTCTGAGATACAGACCACTACCTGGGGAGCATGCAACGAAAGCACAGACTTCACGGCCTTACCTCCAGAAACTCCGATTCAAAGACCCTGGAGCTGAGCCTTGGAATTTTTATTGTCCATAATATCTGCAAATGATACTGCTGCCCAGTCAAGCTTGGGGACCGCTGCGCCAGACAACTTTTATATCCCTTCTAGCCCTCAAGGCCTGTGATGTTGTGTCTCTAAAAGGAGGCGCTGCTGCCCAGTAAAAAGAACGTGGGCTCTAAAGCTCAAAATCCCTGATTCAAATCCTCGCTCGGCATCCCTGAGTGTCTTTCTCATCTTGTTATGAAGATTAAATGAAGTTACCATGATTTAAAAAAAGAAAAAAAGACACCAAGCTTAGCACTTGGCACAGACAGATTTTCCATAAATGCTGGCCATCTCCTATGTGTGGCCAAGACACAGTCACACCAGGGAGCAATCCTAATACTTCTTTTCTACTACAACCTTAGAGGGTTAACCAGGGCCAACATTACCCACAGATGCCAAAGACCGAAGGACTCACTGGCCAGTTCCACGGGAATCCTGTTTCCAGTGGCCATGTAGGCTGCATGCCTGGCCTTTGGACTGCTGGCCCTGCTGTATGCTGACAACCGGTCACTTAACTTACCTCTTCCAGAGTAGTCTCTGAGATGCCATAACTAGAGATGCCCAGGTCTGAGAGCCGGTCATCAATCTCATGGAAGAGTTCTACGAAGGCTCCCTCTTTGGCAGCTTCATAGGGCAGCACATAGGTCAGCTCATGCCCAATGTCTTCTACCAGCCGGGCCTCGGCCACATGCTTCTGGATGAGGTTGGAGATGGCGGATACATCTGTAGAGACCAAAGCACGAAGATGGCTCAGCCAGCTCCGTGGCCTCACAGGAAGGGCCAGCCGTTCCCTGCCTCCTCCTCAGAAGCCCACTGCCCATACACTACACCTGTCTCAGACACTTAAGTCACTCCACAAGTTCATCTGCGGCCTGAGTTCCTGCAGACAAGGACTGTGTCTTTGTAGCACCAAAACCGGGTACATTGTCGGTTGAAAGCTGGAGAGTATTGCCTACACTCTAGGATGCTTCAATGGGACACGTGACTAAACAAACTTTCAAAGACTCTTCACCCTTCCCTAACCTTTGAAGGAGGTTCCTCCTAGCTACCTCAATAGAAGGTTAAGCAAACAAACAGTTCATGGATAGAGAAGTCTTCCTGGAAAATGTCGGCTACTAGGACTGGGCAGAGATGACCGTGATAAAGGTTTCTGTCCCATTTATGTGTCTGGTGACACTGGCCTCCTATACACACTTCCAGAGCAAAACTCAGTAGGCTAGTCCTGACCTCCTGGGCTCTCACCCGCCTTAGGTCCTAAGCTCTAGTCCCTCCCCACTGGCTTGGCCCTTAGCTCCACATCCCTGGTCTCCAGAGTCCAGCCAGATCCACCCCTTCTAAGGAATCTCGTCACCCCTAATCATCTCGGCTCTCTGGGACACTGCCTTTCAGCTCCCAGACCAAGCCCCAGGCTTCCCAGCAAGCATTAGGCCAACCTGCCACCAAGCTGCACCCTCTCCCACAGCCGCCCAAGCCCAGCCCCGCAGCAAACCTTGAGTCAGCGCCACCAGCCTCTGCACCTCTCCTCCTCTGCCTCCACTCTGCCCAGCTGGGGGGAGCTCAGGCACCACCTGAATAAGAAACCCCAGAATCCTTACCGATGGTCAGCGTGTCACTTTCATGGTCGCTGCCCAGGCCAGCATCAGAACTGCTCTGAGAAACACTGTCCTCCTGATGGCAAAGAAGGAGGTGAGAATGGGTCAGGGACCAAGCAAGGCACAGCCACCACCACCTTTGCCAGGAAGGGCTTCTGAGAGGCTCTGTTGTGTGAGACCTAGAGCATAAAGCCCCTCCAGAGAGGCACACAACTGGGCAGCCACGGCTGTGAGGCCGCGGCCCGACGGCCTCAGGTCCTGGAGTGGGGAGTTGGCCAGCAGAGCTAGCAGAACTGTGTCCTGCCCGTGACTGCCCTAAGCAGACCTTTGCCGACCAACTGAGGCACGGGATTTACCTGGCTAGTTCAGTGCGTCTCAAGCTTTCATGCATGTTTCATCACCAGGGCCCCTTGCTAAAATGCAGGTCCAGGGCAGGCCTGAGTTGGGCCCAAGTTTCTGTATTTCTACCAAGCTTCCAAGTGATCCCCAATGTGGCTGGTCCTCAGACCACACTTGGAGTAAACAGGTACCAGTGAAAGGGAAAATAAGAGGTCAGGAGCTCAAGGTTTCATTCGTGAACGCTCTAGGTGCCACTGGTTTCTACACACAAATAAATCCCAGACACGGACTGTGGTACGGAGGACTGGCTATTGGTTTCTGGTCCCACCTACAGTATGTACCCGCTGCGTGAACTAGAATAACCTAGCAAATCACTGCAAGCCTCATATCCCTCATCTGGGACAGTAATTACAGTAGCTTCTTCCCAGGGTTACTTCTCTGCACTTTGAGGTGATGTTTAAAAAAAAAAAAAGTATAAATAACAACGAATGCTACAAAGAATTAATTATTATCGTTATTTTCTTTTATGCCCAGAGTCTGTGAGAGTGAGTATCTGGCATGAAATCACTGCTCAATAAATGTTTGCTGCTTTGCAGTTTAAAAAGTAAAGTCAATGACATTTCAAGGTAATGAGCAGAAACAGCAGGGCATTCTGCAGCCAAGGCTCTTAACTCTTAACAAGGCTCTTCTCATCAATATAATAAAGTCCTCCAGGGACCTTCTCCATCACTCATCCCATGCGCTGCCATAGGAAAAAGCAAATGGAATTCAACAGAGCTAGCATGATGCGAAAGAGGTCTCCTGAGCTTTCCACCTCTGCAGTCTGACACGATTCCAAAGGGACCACAGCACAGAGGGATGGTGGCGTCAACGTGACAGAGTGGGGTGGGGGCAGCGGCAGGGGAGGGAGCGGGTGGTCGACCAACCGTTCACAGCCAGCAAGTCCTGACTCCCCAGACCCAGCACCAGCCCGGCACACAGATAGCAACTCACCTTTTTCAGGCACGACACAGTGCTACTGCTATTTCTACAGGAACTGAGGGAGGGTTCCACGTCCTTCTTGACCAGGGTCAGGTAGTAGCCTGTGCCCAGCTGATTCTTCAGAAACAGGGAGGAGCCCACACAGCACAGCTTCCCGTGGGAAATGATGGCAATCCTGTCACCCAGGATGTCAGCCTCATCCATGTGGTGTGTGGAGAGAATGATGGTGCGGCCTGCCAGGTACGAACACAAGGACACAGGGCAGGTGAGACCTGTGGATGCTCACCGACTGCAGTGGCTGGAACTAAAGGAATATTGGCAGGGGCAAGCATGGGAGAAGGGCCTGGAAGCCTGTGTGGCCATGACCCCTACAATGGCAAAGCCGAGAGTGAGTACAGCTATTGCAGCCTCATAAAAATAAAAACAGGAACATCTGGGAACGACTACCTGCTGGGCAGTGTGGTAAGTGGTCTACACACATTCTCGTTTAACTTAATCCTCTATGAGGCTGGCACTACCATAAAGAAACTGAGAAAAGCTAAATGACTTTTCCTAGCCAGAGCTGGTTCCAAAGTCCGTATGCCTCATGCTGTTACCATAAGGTGGTGATCTTACATACCTTCTGAATCTCTAACCAGACTGCCAATCATGGGGCTCCTGCGCCTCCCCCACTCACTCATTTATTCATCCACTCTCAACAAACAAAAATGTAATGCACTATGTGGGGGGCCGAGATGAATAAAGGCATAGCCTCCACTCTAGGACACTTGTCCGTAGGAGACATGGTTATAAGACACATGGGTCAGTTCTTTGCTAGAGATGGTGTTGGGGGCTGTGGGGTCCAGAGGAGATGACCTTTAACCCTGCTTCCCTTCTCCTTGCGGGGTCCTAGGTAATGAAGCATAAACTTTAAGTGTCTGATAAACCAGGCCTCCCACCTCCATGCGGGGGTGAGCACAGAGCTTTAAGAAAAGAAGTTCCACATTTTCCTTGAGAAGCAATTCTGTTGCTCTAGCAAGAACATCCATGCGCTATGGCCATATTTCTCAAGCCTCTTCCTCCCTCCCTCTCCGCCTGTGCCACAAAATCATTGCACGTCATTTACCTTGTCGGTACTTCAGCAGGAGCTCCCATATTCCCCGGCGGGAGTAAGGGTCCACGCCGGCTGTGGGCTCATCCAGAATGACTACCTTGGATCCCCCAACAAAGGCCAAAGCCACAGACAGCTTTCTCTGCATCCCACCTACAAGGAGGACAGAGGGAGGCTGAGGGCCGGCACCAGACAATGAGTTAAGGCAGAAGTGGCGCGAGAAGGATGGAGGCGCCCAGACCATCTGGGGGACAGGCCAGGGCCATGTTTCTGACCCCTCTCCCAGCAGGGGACCCCAGGGCAGCTGTTGTTTGGGGTGTGTGTGTGTGTGTGAGAAGGGGAGAGGGGAGGGGCAGGCAGCCCTGAGCCGCACCTGACAGCTGACTTGTTTTGCTCTTCAGTTTGCTGGGCGGCAAACCAACATCCAGGGCCATCTGCTCCATCTCCGCTTTCACATTCTTCTCAGAGAGCCCTTTCAGGCGGGCATAGAACCAGATGTGCTCTTCGACAGTCAGCCTGGGAGCAGAGGGGCAGGTCGGGGCTGGGCCCTGCAGGACGCACCAGGGCGCAGCGCCTCCTGACTCGGAGGAGAGGGGCACAGGCGCAGTCCTCTTTCCCCTGCCCGCTTTGTAACTTAATCCACTTCAGGAAGGGGTCCGGGGAGGGGAGCAGTGAGCAACCACGCGCGCTGCTTCCGAAGCTGAAGCCGAGATGCGACTGTTCGCGTCCAGCCTTTCCGAGCAGGGCATCGGGCAACTGCGGGTCCTCAAAGGGCCCCTGACTGAGAAGCTGGCTCTGCCTTAACCTGCAGCAGCCCCCCTGAACTTCAAAGGACCTCAGACCCTGAGAGAAGGGAGACAGATGCCCTGTGCAGGACATGAGCTGGAGCTGCTCACTTTACATTGAAGGAAACTGGCGTCTAGAAGGAAAAAAGCCCTTGGCCGAGGTTACAGAGCTCAGGTCTTTCTCGGCTCCCTCCTCAGGGCCCCTGGGGGCCCCTTACTTGCTGATGGGGCAAGCCGGCACCAGAGAGGGGTGAGGTAGGAGGAAGGATGCGCCAGCTGACCCTCCAGAAGGATAATAATGGAGAGAGAACACCATTTCCCAAGCCCCCATCCACTGGCTGGACTTCCGCCCAACAGTTACCTCTTCCTTTCCCTAAAATCGAAGGACAACTAGGTCTCAAAGTGTCCAGGCAGAGCCCTGCCACAACCAAAGAACATAAAATGCTTAAGTCCTACTCCACCCACGACTCAGGACACACACATCCAGAGAGGTCTTGCTCCTCTGTGTGCCCGCTGGTACTCACATGTCAAACAGCACGTTGTGCTGGGGACAGACTCCCAGGTTCTGCCGGATTGTGCTCATCTCAGTGCGAATGTCCTTCCCCAGGATGTAGGCGGTGCCCGAGGTGGGAGGGAACAAGCCTGTCAGGATAGACCTGAGAACAAAAATTTTGAAGTACAGGAGGTAGTGTTAACCCTGCCTCCCCAGAAATGCTCCATTCCAGGTGCACAGCACCCCACCCCACCCCCGAAACAGAGGCATCAGGCCTCCCACGCGACCCCGTTCCTTCCTAATGGACTCAGGCACTCCCACTAAGCACAGAGGCCTTTGCTTTTAGGGAATAGCTAGCAGCGGGCCCGTGGGCTGACAATGGCCATGTCAGGATGAGCATTTTGAAAGGAATTCCAAGTTGCAATGGAAAGTACACTTTAAGACATACATTTTGTATGCTTAAGATCGTGTCCACAAAAAACAGATAAACAATAAGAAATTATTCGAAGACAAAAAGCATTTTGTTTGTGATAGTGGCAGGATTTTTGTACACCTTAAGGTTTTCCGCTATGTTCATAATGTGTTCATTTTGCATTATAAAAAGATAAAAGAGGAAAATACGGTCACCCCCTGATGATATAGCTTTTGCATTGGTTGAGGGACCGCACTGAAGGCCACTGAGGCTAATTCTGGTGTTTCTATAACCCGCATGCCCTTCTGAAGCCGCCCCTTATAAGACCCTTGTAGGTCTCAGGGAAGACAATCATATAGCCAGCTGCCCAGCTGTTTCTCACACTGGTGTAGAGACAGAGTTCCTGGAAATTATTACCTCCCTCCAACATGTCTAATCCTTCTCTCCACAGCCTTGGTTCACAGTTTGGAGAAAATCAGCTCCAAAGAAGAACCTTTCTTGGAGCTGCCACAGCTTCAGGTTCTGAGAACACTCCTGAATTCTGAGAACTGAATGGGAATGGTCACCAAAAAGAGACCCCCAGGCTGTTTTAGGTGGAGTAAATAATATATAGCAAAAGCCAGCCTTTGGAGAGCACTGTTATGATTAGGTAATATTTTTACACTCAACAACTCCTCACGTGTTCTGCCCTGGCACCGGTGACCAATGTAACGTTCTTAGGTATGAATTTCTAACTGTACTGAAAAACCTTCCTGAGGCTGATTCTGAGAGAGCCACACCCTCTTCTTACATGGTAGTGGTCTTCCCGGCTCCGTTGTGGCCCAGGAAGGAGGTGATCTGGCCCTCATAGAAATTCAGGGTCAGGCCGTCGACAGCCACCTTCATTCCATCTCGGTAAACCTTCATCAGGTTCTGAATGGACACACCCAGTTTCAGGTGGGTGGGTTCCTCCTCCATGCAGACTGTGAGAAGAGAAAACAGGAATGAACCCACGGGAGGCAATGCCAAGAGGAGCGTGAAGACACAGCAGCTGTGCCTGTACTTTCGGGACTGTCCTGTCTCCACGGCTACCTCGGGCTTCTCAGGAAGGAGGGTAGGCTAGAAATACAGGGGTGGGCAAAAGTCGGTTAATAATGATAAATAACACAGTAATCAATAAATAAGTATTAATACAAGAATTTGCATACTCACAACTGTAAACCTACTTTTGCCCACCCGTATTTATTTAGGGCCTGCCTGGGCACTGGTGCTGGTGATGAGAATACAATGACACAGGGGGATTCAGTCTAGTGAGGGGCGGGGAAGATGTGGCAATTAAAATAAAATAGAAGATGGTATAAGCTGCTCAAAAACACATTCAAAATGATGTGGAACTTATGGCACACAGCCATCTTGTGGAATACCACTCAGCAACGAAAAAGAATGAATTGCTGTTGCACGTCACAACTTGGAGGGATGAAGGGAATTACGCTGAATAAAAATCCCATCTCAAAAGATTATATACCATATGGTTCCATTTACATAGCATTATGGAAATAATAAAATCATAGAAGAGGAGGGCAGATTCTTGGTTGATGGGTCGGGGGATGGGGAGAAGGGCAGAGGCTGTGGCTAACATGGGGCAGCATGAGGGAGCTTGTGGGGATAAAACAGTCCTGCGTCTTGAATGAACAGTGATGACACAAATCTATACATGTGACAAAACTGCACAAAACTAAACAGACACACACACAAGTGCATGGAATACTGGTGAATCTGAAGGTCTGTGAAGTGTTCCCATGTCAATGTCATGGTTTTGAGGCTGTACTGTCGTTGTGTTACATGTCACTATTGGAGGAAATGGGGGGAACAATACAAGTGTTTTGCAACGCCCTGTGAGTCTACAATCATTTTAAAATAAAAGGGGTTTGGAGTGTTTTTTAATTCTATGAAATTTCATAGAAGGAAGTGATTAACTATCTGGGAAGCCAGGAGGGCTACTCAGGGGAAGGGAAGTTGCAGCAGATCTTGAAGAGCAAGTAGGAATTTAAAAGGCAGGCAAGCTGGAGGGTCATCTCCTGTGAGAGAAAACTACATGCAAGGCAGGGAGGTATGAAGATCATGGCACGTTCAGGCAGCGGTGAGCAGTTTCGGTGACTGATACAGAAGCTAGGTGGATAGTGGAGATTGGGCAGGACGACCATACTAAGGAACGTCACACTTTATCACTGGTGACTGGGAGGAAGGCGCAGAAGGGACCGGCAGAGCGGGGACTTATGACCTACTGAGAAAGCCACAGTGAACACAAATAGAGGGTTTCCCCCACCAAGAACCTGAGCAAAGAGTCCAGAAGGTGGAGCCTTTGCTGAAACACAGGCATCACCACCTGCAGGTCCCGGGGCCAGGACAGGGTCAGGGCTCTGGGCAGTGAAGGATGAGAACATTAAGAAGCACAGGCTGAGCTCAGTGGCTGCCACCTGGTGGCAGCCTGCACCAGTTCCTACATCTATGACCACTGACAAGGCAGCCAGCGAGGTTATGGTTCCACAGTCAATAGTTTTCTTTATCTCTCCCTTTTAGCTATCAGGGTAGCGTGAAAAGTGGGGGTAGGAGGGGTGCAGGGGGAAGTCTAGAGTCATTTTTCAAGAAGCCAAGAAAACAAAGAAAATGTCCCTCAGGGACTCAGATGGCAACTCCCTGATAAGCCAACAGGACTGGACCCAAACAGCACGGGAGAATTTGCAAAGGGACAATGCATGCAGTTTCTCTGTCCCTGGAGTGGTTTTAGACTCTTGCCCCCAACAGTCAGAGTGGGCAGCAGCACTTACTTTCAGATACTCCCTTCTGGCTGGAACCAGGATGGCTCTTCGCATCACTTTCCTCACCTAACCAGTAGGACTTGGTGCAAGGGAAATACCAGGGCCTGGGAATTCCATACTGTCCTGAAAGCAAAGCACGGGCATGAATCAAGCTTGTCTGCTTTCCAGTATTCCTGAGATATCCCAGCCAGACCCACTCTCTCCTTAATGCTGCCCGCGGAGACGGGACACACTAGAATAGAAGTGGGAGAAAAGGGAGCTAACATTTGGTGAGGCCTACCGTCTATGACATTAAGTTCTGCACCTCTCTGACTCTCCCAACCACCCCATGGAGCAGCCATCATCCCCATTTTAGAGATGAGGAAACTGAGGGATAAGTACTTGACCCAAGATTACTCAACCAGTAAGTGGAAGATTCAGAATTTGAGCCCAGGTCTGTACAGGACAAAACTGCCTGTCCTACCCAGGAAGGTGGGCATAAATAAACTTGCTACATATAGCCTCCCTCGTAGAGGAAAATTAGAAGGTAAACCAGAAAGAGTTAAACCTTACTCTCTCAGAATTTGATCTTGCATGAAAAGGTATGCGAGGCAGGTTATGGTCAAGGAGATTTATTAAGGGAAGTATCAAATAAACTTTTACGAATACTAATTCGATTAAACCACAAGTCAGGGCTCAGAGCCAACATACTTATTATTGACAATCTGTCGGAGGAAACAGAACCTCCACCGGTGGTAATTCTGGAGCGTAGAATGAGAGAACTGGGTCAGCACCGGGAGGCATTTTCTGGGCCAGCTGACCCAGTATAACCCAGTACCACCTTCAAGCACCAACGCTCACCAGCTGTGTGGCCACAGGCAACTACTTAACTTCTTTGAGTCATAATTCTCTCATTTGCAAACACATTAAGAGTAGAGGATTTTAAATGAACCAAAGTATATAAAACACTTGGTACAGTGCCTGGTCCTCAGTGCTCAAGAAATACGAGTTGCATCAGTAGTGAGAGTCATACTTTAAGCACCAGCTGCTTCTCCTTGGTCTATGTGTTTGCCATTGGTCTAAAGTCCTAGCCCCAGGCCCTGCAGAAACTGCAGCAAAAAGGGAAAAAAGTTCTGCCTCTAAAATTCCTATTTCCCTAGCGGACAGCCAAAGCGGTGTGGGGAAGTCAGCATACCTGGGAAGACAGCCTCGATGTACCACGTCATCACCCCATAGAGGAAGGTGTCAAACAGCATCATACAGACGGCGGTGGTCAGGTTGAAGCCGTCTTCCTCCACAGGGCTCTCAAAGAGGTTGTCCCACTGCACCCCAATGCCCTGCTCCTCGAAAAGGGCGAAGTACTCACAGCCAAACCCGAAAGCCACAGGGGACAGCAGGCTCTGTGAGAAAGAGGCAAAAGTCACCTAACCAGCTCCTGTCTCATTTTTCTAATGCTTCTCATGTAAATTTCACAGGGGGGGGTGGATTTGAATTTGCAAAATGGATCAATTACAAGACATGGGAGCATTCACCTATGGAGCCCCATAGGGGAGTGGGTTTCATGGCAGCATAGGAAACGATTCTATTTATAACCACTCATCATGCACGCACGTTTCAGAAATGCATGTAAGATGAAGTACGGAACTTTAAGAATTTTATGCTTCAAAAAAAAAGCCCCAAGGGCTCAACAATCCAGTGCCTCACGCACGCCCTCATCCATCCATCAAGGTCCCGCGCAGCCAGCGACGGCTCATGTCAGAGGAGCCTGCTGGGAGCTGCTGATATTTAAGAGGTCAAGACTGAGGCGCCTGGAGCTCCCTGTGAGTGACTCTTACAAGTAAACCAGGGGATGGCTGGCAGCCCGCCCTGACTTAAGCAGGACTGCACACCCCCTTGAAGGCCCCTCCTCCTGTGCAGAAGGGGAAGAAGTGTTGAAGTCAGTGGTCTGTGGACAGATGGGGCACCTGCTCTTCACTCTTTTTCAGTTCAGAAAACAGTACTCAAGCAAAACTCCACACTAGACACAAGGAAGACATGAGTTGAGAAGGAGCCAGCTGTGACCTCAAGAGCTTTCGGTTCTGTTTGTAGTGACTTATGGTGAGCTAACATGGTCAAAGGAGGTGGAGACAGCATCTACTGTCTGAAGGGGGTCCCCAGGGCCACATATCTCCAGCTGGGTTTATGGGACATTCTGGCTCTCTGAAAAATGCCACCCGATGCAATTCGACCAGTATTCACTGAGAGGACTAGAGACAAACAATTTAATGAGACACAACCCCTGACTTTAAGAAGTTTACACTCTAGCACTGACGTTCACATCTCATGGGAAAGAGACTCTCATCCCCTTGTCTGTTTGGATTGTAATGCAGAGCTGAAACACCAGGGGGCGCTGTGATAGCAGCTGCCGCAGAAAGGCCAGAGTCACTCACCGCAAAGATTTTCAGCGTGAAGCCCACATAGTCTTGCCATGCCACACACAGGACGTAGGGCAGGTACAACATGAAGTAGATGATGCCCCCACAGGCTGCCGCCAGGTTGGCTCTGGAGAACAGCGTGCTGATCAGGAAGCACTGCAAGATGGTCACCACCGCGAACACGGAGAGAAAAACAAACACCACGCTGGGGTCGCTGTAGGGCAGCAGGTTTCCAAACTGGGAAGGAAGAAACCCAATAAATGTGCTGCTTTGACAAGTGAGCACATCCTCACATGATATACAGGAAGAAGCAGGGCTTATTCCTACTCATCTTAGAGATAATATCAAGGAACCGTGCTGTTCATTTTTCTGAAAAAGGGGAGGGAAATGACTAGACTAAGACCACCACACAGCAAAACAGAAGTTGAGTCACGACCAGAACAAAGTCCAGGGTCGATGTTCATTGAGGTTCACCTCGACAATTTTGTTCATCTCTCAGAGAAATATTGCCTGGTTTCTCCTTTCATAAGGACTACGACTCTTGGCACCAAGAAAGAGTTGTAAGAGACAGTGACCCACATGACTTCTCCCTCCAAAAGCCAAGGCAATCTTAATATTCCCCTTGATCGCCCGTCATGGATTCTGCATTCCCACAATCAGCTAAACTCTTGTGGACTTTTAAGTCTGTCTCTAGCAGCTGGGTCTATCTGAGCAGCACCTGCTAGCATGCAGCTGTCCCAGAGTAGCTCTCAGGCACCTGCCACAGGACCACCACCCCCGCCACAGAGCTCCATCCCTTGCAGTCAGATATCAGAGCATGAGAGGGGGGTTGATTTTAGCAAGAACTGCTCTGCCGAACGGTCAGATGACCTCAGTGAAGTCCATAACCCTCCACGGCCTCATTTCCTTGTACGTTAAGTGGGTTATTAGTGAGGATGTACTAAGACAGCACATGTGATGTGCTTTAAACAGTGCTTGGCAACCAAGAAGTGCTCACTTGTAAAGAATAGTAAATAGCATTAAATTAAATGTTAGCTCCTATCCCGTTGCACTGCCCCCTCTTTAAATGTTTTTTTTTTCTTTTATTGATTCTAGAGAGAGGGGAAGGGAGGAAAAAAAGAGAGGGAGAGAATTGTGGATGCGAGAGAGAAACATCAGTCACTGGCCTCTTGCAAGCACCCTGACCAGGGACCAAACCCGCAATCCATTCATGTGCCCTGATCAGGAACTGAACCGGCAACCTTTCGGTTCGCAGACGATGCCCAACCCACTGAACCACACTGGCCAGGGCCTGCGCTCCTCCTTCTTTAAAAATGTGGGTTTTTAAAAAAATTTAATGCATCCTTAAATGAAATGACTGTGGGGAAAGAGAATTAGCATAGAAGCTTATTAACGTATGTGGTGGACACGGAACTGTGTCACCTTCTTGGGGGGGCGGGGCTTGTCCAGCTGTCAGTAGACAGCCTCCAGGTACCAACTCCCCAGGGTTTGTCACTGCTGCAGAAAGCCCCCTGGCCCTGGGGAACACATGCACTTAAAATGACTGACTGAGGGGCCTGGGGCACAGGATGCCAAGGAGGGAGGCCTTGGGGGAACCTAAAGGGTTAGACATGTCAGCTCCATGAGAGACAGCTCTGACAAGCTGTACGTGCTCCTAAGTGCCAGTGGGTTGGCTCTGCGTTGCAGTTCAACTCCCTCTGTTCAACCTTGCATGCTCTCCATTCCTTCCAGAGACATTGATCCCTCATAAGATTCATATGCCAAACTCTGTTTCAGCCTCTGCTTCCAGAAAACTTAACCTGCAACAATATGTATCCTTCTGGTTATAGTTTCTAGATATTCCAGAAGAATCACCATCTAATATGAGTAAGGCAATGAGTAGCTCTCAGATGCTGCCGTGAACCTCTGCCAAGGAGACAGCATGGCACAGTTGAGTGTGTGCTTACCTGGGAAGTGAGCACCCTGTGTTTTAATCTTGGTTAGCTGCTAACCAGCTGGGATGACCTTAGGGAAGTCACTGTCCTCTCTGGGTCTCAATTTTCCCAACTATAAAATGAGGGTATTGGAGGAGATAGCATGTCTGACCCCTTCCCTCCCAGAGAGTATTTGCTTTTCTTCCCCTCGCGCAGCCTGTGTTGGGCTGCTCAGGAGGTCCCAGCAGGGAGGAGCCAGTAAGGCAGCCTTACTTTCAGGATAACCACCAGCAGGCCGGCGCTCAAGAGCAGAGGGATGAGGCTACTGATGAACCAGCTGAACCAGAGGATGCCGTTGTCCAGGCCCATGATGCGCATGGTCTCCTTCAGCCGCGCCTCCTTCTCGTACACGATGCCCTTGACGATCACAGCCACAGAGTAAATCCAGGCCAGCGTCATAAAGAGGGGCATTGACCGGCTCATCACTCGCAGGAAGCTGGAGGCCCCAGGGAAGGGGGGGTGGGTGAGAATTAAAGACAAGCGTGAGCCACGCTCAGCGGCCAGTGCCCCCAGGCCTACATGCAAGTGAAAACACTATGACTGAGCCAAAGATGGCGGGTCCTCTGGATGCTGAAATGTCCAGGTTATTTTATCAAATGCTTCATAAGCCGTGCATTGTAGTGATAAAAATTAGACTAACAAAGCATTGCCAAAATAAGCTTCTTTGGGGGCCTGCTTTAGTAACTAGGTAACTGTGGGGTGTCATTAAGCTGAATGTGGGTGATTGTAAAGTACTGAAATGGAAAAACCAAAAAAACAACTCATTGTCTCATGATAAAGTTCAACATCTTCAAAGTCATCTCATCTCATTACCGAGCTGCCTTGCATAACCATTATGACGAATAGTGCAGAAATACACATCAGGCAGTTCTTGTCAGGAACATTTCCCAACTAGAACAGGAAAACGCAGGGAAGTAAATGGGACACAGAATCTGGATCCTGAAACTCAAGGCTCAAGTTCCAGCTTTACCACTTCTGCACTCACAGCTGGGTGACAGCAGCAAAGGCTCTTAATGCCTCTGCGCTTCAACCATGTCCTCGTCTTAGACATCCTTTCTAGAGTAAATCTGGGCTTAGAGGGTCTTTGGAAAAGTCTTCCTTTAGAGAATTCTGGCTAAGCTTTCTGAAAATAAAAACCAAGATAATTCTGAATGACGTGGAAAAGCTAGAGTGAGCCATACAAGGAAAGAGATTACTCAATGCAAAGCAGAAAGCAAACACAAGGAGAGGGACCCTGCTCCTTCTACACTCTGATCTCTACACACACACACACACTCTTTACAATAGAGAACGGGGAATTTCCAATTTGGAGGCAACATCACGTACTTCAGATGCCTGCAATAATTACACCTCGCCCCATCCTCTCTTACTAGAAATCATTAGATCCAAAGACATCTTGCACAATGAGAACTTCGCGGCCTGGTACTAAGCACTAAAAGATTATCATAACAGTCTAAGATAAAAACAGCCCTGTTCAGTTTTATTTGGATTGTTTCAAAATGTAATTTACCATGACAGAGGGGATGTAGACAAAGTTACATGCAGTCAGCTTTTATAGGTCTAGAACGCTGCCTCTGTATTTGGGAAATGTATGCATTTGGGCACATACGTCCACATGTTAGTCATGACACAGAATGGGAAATTCTGACTGAAAGAGCAGAGTGTGAAAAATAAAAAGTTCCGGTAACCATGAACGAGAAAGGAAGGAGAATCACCAGTGTGTGCATGGGTATGTGTCTCCGATGTGGCTCAAACTGTCAACTACCTACATCTGACATCTTATTTCCTGAAATCTTCGCAGAATTTCACAAAAACAGTATTTGACCAATATCAACAACCATGCAGAGTAAAGACTGAAGCATTCTGTCTCCTCCCTTGGGCTGTGCAAGTGTCTATGCTCCACCTGGGGACAGTGTTAGTGGCTAAAAAAAGACAGTGGCTCACTGACTTACATGTCATCGACGTAACAGGGGTAGGGCATCTGCTGCACGTAGACGCCCGTTTTTTTCTCGGTGCCCGTCAGCACCCTGATGATTGCCTGCTCCACCACATCCTGCAGGTAGGCGAAGCCCCCCCAGACGTACCGCATGTCCTCAAAAGGGTCAGCCCGAGGACCGGGGTCCCAGTACCTAGAAGCAAGCCATAGGTAATCAGACATTCCTTAGAACTTCACAATAAAAAAATCCAATCACCTACAATCCATCACCACTCCTAAGCCACTATTTTTATCTTTGTATCTTATCTTTCGGTGTCAGTTGATATGTACGCATATTTTTAAATAGGTATCAGAAAGTGCATATCGTTCACTAGTTTGGTTTCCTCCCCTCCACTGAATACCTACCACTGCATCAAGTAGACATACCAAAATTTACCTAACCACTCCCTTTCATATTGATTGTTTGCCCCTTTTTTTAAAAATGGATAGTGCTAAAATGGGAAACCTGAAGTCTTTTTCCCTTCTTTTTCCTGCTGATTTAATGCCGGGGGCTTAATTCCCTTGAGTGAGAATGGCAAATCAAAAGATAATAGTATTTTTATAAAAAGATAATGCCATTTTACGACCTTTGAAATAACTGTCTCCACCAAAAAATGTGGCCATTTCACCAAAATCATGCCACCAATTTGAGTTTCTACTAAATGAGTCGATAAAATTAAGTCCCCGTAGTCACCTCAGCTGCCCCTGACTTCCCCCAGGCTGGCTGGTGTGACGGGGTTCAGCTTACCCATCCTTGATCTTATTTGTCCTCTCCACATTGTCAATGTCCATCCGGATCTTGTACTTGACATGATGGGGCAGCCTGGCACTGTCAGGGGTAATTCCAGTGAACACGATCCCAGCCCAGAACCTCCTCTCATCCAGCAGCTCCATGGATTTGTTGATGAGCCAAACTTCCGTTGCTATTGGTTCTAGCTTGTTCAGGTTGACACACTGAAGGAAGAGCAGCCATTGTGAGAATTCTGGTGACCAGATGGACAAGCGCTGGCCGAGGCAGACCCTACCCTAAGAGGGAAGGGCTAACTGTGTGACTTTTTACCCTCACTCTACAAATCTTCCCAAAAGTCATTTTCCAACATTCAACCAAAAACGGGTCATATTTTTTAACTGAAATTTAGGCATAAGTTACTTATGCTGACTTTTGTGGCAGGAAAGAGGGTCAAACAATGGTCATGTCTCCTTTCCCTCTTTGTTTTCTTAGCAATTTTGAGTCATTAACAGCTAATCAAATAAATAAACAGAGAAGAAAATACAAACCTTTTATTTGTCCCTATTAAGTGACCTAATTTTTAAGACTAAAGTTTTTTAAATGTAGTCTGACTGGTTAGATTTTAGATAAACAAATCTAAGGTATTGTTTATAAATAATACCTTAAGGGACTGCTTTGTTGCCATTAGGTATTGAAATATTGGAACATAAGAAAACCCAGAAGACAATGGATAGAAACACTGTTGAGTCAGATAGAATAAAGCTTGAGTCAGGTTTGTTTATTTACTCATTCAATCATTCAACTGGCATTTATTGAGTGCTTTGTACACCAAGTCCTGTGTTAGGTTTGAGGAATGCTGCTGTAAATAAATAAGTCTGTACAATATTTCTAAACATTCTTCCAGTCTGACTTATTGCACCATCTGGGGGTGGGGGGCGGGCGTGGGGGAAGGGAAGAAACCACAGCCTTTTCTAAATGATCCACAGAACAGATCCTCACCTCCATGAAGCGAGATATGGTCTGGACGGCCCGGCTGGTCTCATTGAAAGCTTCTCTCCAGGTGTACACTGAGCCATTCGCTGACTGGCCATCCTCTGGGTACTTGGCCAGAAATGCCACGATATCTTTGGCGGTCCAATCCAAGCCAACCAATCGCTGCTCCCAAAAGCGGTCATTGCCTTTGCTGTTCAGGAGCGTCTGCCATTTCAATGAGAAAGCACAGGCAGTAGACACCAATTAAGCCTTCACGAGCATGTGACTTGCAAAACCCTTCACATACATTGTCTCCTTTTTATTCTTGTCTTCACAGAAAACTGTGAAGTAAAAGTGTCCCCATTTTAAAGACGAAAACATTGGGGTTGAAAAATAAATGAACATGATTCTAATCACGGCTGTCATAATGCTAACGGCCACGTGGCTGAGACGCAAGGTCAGACCAGTCTGCCCAGAGTCCCCACGTTTTCCACTGTACCAAACAAGCTAGCTGAACAGTATTAACTACAGTAACAACAGTACTCATACGCACTCCACACAATTACTACAGTGAGTTATTTATAAGCATCACCTTGCACAACTCCATGAGGAAGGTGTCCTTAACAGCTCCCATTCTGAAGACGGGAAAACTGACATTCACAGAGGTCACGCCCCTAACATAAGGTCACACAGCTAATAAGCAGCAAAGCCAGAATATGAAACATGGGCTCTCTGATTCTACTGCACCTTCCCACTCTATTGTATTTTCTTCCTCTCTTTAGACACTCTGATGACGCCTCATAAAGACCCTAACCCTAGGCCAAATGAAGACAAACCCACTTTTGCTGTTTAGCTTGGGAAAACAATACTGTTATTAAACCAAGTAAAATATGATCGTTCCCAACCGCAAGACACATACATAGGTCATGATGCGAAGGAGGCCAGTCTGCCATTCCTTATTCCCTAGCTGGTTGGTCCCCATGTGGGTCAATATGGAAAAAAAGGACAAGCCAATCTGGCGCCCGACCAACGGGCGCAGAGGGCTGGGGCAGAGGCCTGGGCGGATGTGCTGCCCGAACAATGGTCAGCTTCAAACTCGGCTCGTGGAGAAGGAGCAGTGGCTGCAGCTCCTGTCGCAGCATCTAGGGGGAAAATGAAACCCTCGCTCTGCTGAAATGGAATCTCTAAGGGGCCAAACACGGCTGCTTTTTAAATCAGTCTTATTTCCACTAACATAAGTTTCTTTCCCCAGGTGGCTTCATATTTATTATTTTAATGGAAGCATAATGATTCCATAGATTATATATACCATAATTTCACTGACTATTCTCATACTGCTAAGCATTTAGTCTATTTCTAATTTCTCACAATAACAATTATTATAGCAATAACACTTTCTGTCCTACAGTCACTTCTTTCTTTTAAAATTATTTCTGTAGGATACATCCCTGAGGGTGTGTGGAATGGAGGTAAACAGGATAGCACATATTTTGTGGTTCTTGCAATTTTCATCCCAAATTGCTTTCCAAATAGGGAAAAACAATTTATACTGTCATCAGTAAGATATGTATTTTTGCTAACATAAATAAATACAAAATTTTTTGGGGGGTGGGGAAATGGGGAGGTCAGAGCATAGAAAGTTTCAGTTATTCAGTCTGAGATCAAAGGTATAGTATGGTGACTATGCTAACAAGACCCGCTCTCTGCCTGAAATTTGCTAAGCAGAAAATATGTGACAGGAGGCATGTTAACAATCGGTGATTATCATTTTACAACGTGTATGTATATCAAAACATCAAGTTGTTCACCTTAAATATATACAACTTTTACTTGTCAATTATACCTCAATAGAGCTAAAAGAAGGAAGGGAGGGAGGAGAGAGAGAGAGAGGGAAGGAGAGGCAGAGAGGGGGAGAGAGAGAGAAAGAGAGAGAAAGGGAGAACGACCCCAACAAAAGCAGAAACCTCAGGCATGGCCTCATGTACCAGACGGAGGCTGTAGGGGGTACAGGGTACTGAGAAACCCAAGCTTGTGGTGTGAAATAAACATTCCTTAACAGAGAAAGGGAAGTAGGAGGAGGCTCCTTCAATTTCCACCCACAGGCTGATAAGTCCATGGGCAGTGTCTCCAGCATAACCAACCCCTGCTCTCCAGGCCCCAATGTCTATCAGCCTATTGGAACATCCCCCCCATCCACCAGCTAGAAATCGAAAATCGTCCTGAAGCCTCCCTCTCTTTCATCCACTCCACAATCAAGCAGTCATCACATTTCACCTCCTACCAATGTCTTGGCCACCGTCTGGGAGGACCGCCATCCTGGTCTCTGCCATCTGCCCCCTCTTCAATCCCTTCGTCACACGGTAATGTATCTACATCTGCCCTTGCTTAAAACTTTTCCATGGTCCCCTAGAGCTTAAAGTAAGGGTCCTAAAAACCACACGCCATGCCTTTCTCCCCAGCCACAGCTCCTACGTCTCCTGTTGCACATTCTGGGTTCTTCCGGCGGGATTCCTGATGAATGTCGCAGCCATATTTACAAGGCTTTGTTCCAAAGAACTGGGAGCCTATGAGCGGCTGGAACATCCAAGCCAAACTGTCTGTTTCAGAGGAGGGAAAGCATCAATCTGCCTGCAGATCCAGCCTCATGTGACCCGTTCGAACTCACGGAACCCTCTGAGACTCAGGAGGAGAGCGGGCCAACGGGGAGAGATGTAGACTCCAAGGAGCAGACCAGGAAGGAGAGGCCTGAGACCACACCCCGGTCTAGGCCACACTCCATGGCGGGATCACATGAATCCCTCTGTAGAAAAGAGACTGGAGCCAAATGGAGTCCCATGCTCGGAGGGCATGAGTTGCTATAAAAATCAGTCAGGCATTATTCAGTAAATCCATAAAAATTATTGCTCATGTGCTTCTCGCAAAAGCCCTGTGGTTTTTAAAGGCCCAGATTTAAGAGTCCCCCATATGAAATAGGGGGACCCTTTGTACAACAAAGATGGCTCCAGCTATCCCATGGATGGAAGGCCCCCTGGGGTTTGCCCCTCCCAGGGTATCAGGGGACAATCCTAAACCTGAGAGATTACCTTCCAGATAGGAATGGCCTCTACAACCCAGCTGCCCCTATGACGAATGCGGTGTCAAAGACAAGAAACCTGACCAAATCCATTCCTGCTTCTTAATGGCAGCAGAAACGAGAGGATGCGGCCCCCCCAACCACGGAGATAGGAAGCTGCCTAATGACTCTCTGACTCAGCCTAAAGCGGGGTGATGTGATTGGACGGCACTTGGGCTCCAGCAAAGGAGACATTCTGTTCTTACTCAGGCTCATCCGTTTTTGAATCCAATTGTCTCCAGAGCACTAAAGCCTTTCAAGTGATTCAGAAGGACTAAGTACACGTGCAATTCCCCTCCATGTGGTAATGGCAGCTCTGTGCTCATGCAGTGACTTTGGAGGATCTCATACCGGTCTATGCGTCAGACCGGCCCTTTGCTCCCACGCTTCTGTCCAAGTTCTGCCAAGACATAGATAGGAAGGCTAAGCAAGGTGCTGTGGTTGGCTCTAGAGGCAGAAATGAAAACAGGCGGGGTCCAGCAATCACCAAACTCTTCCTCCAAATACCTGCCCTCACTCGGTTCCTTAGAAAACTGACTTTTGACCACCAGACGCATTGACGCTGATGTGCATGAAAACAGTGTTATCCGTGCACCATCACCTGTAGCTCTACAAAGGGGACAGCCTGTGGCTTGAGCTCTGCTCAGTACGTCTATACTGGTTAAACATAAAGAATTCTCACCTCAGTCACTTCTGGGAAAATGACCAGAAACCCACCTCTCTGGCACCACGCAGGCACGCAGTAATCGGGACACTCACCCGGACAAGGTCCATCTCTGTGCTGCTCTCCATGAAGGTCCAGATCTTGGGGCTGAGTTCGTCCCACATGCCTTTTATATCATGAAACACAGCCAGCTCCTGGAAGGTCTTATTCACCTGGAGTCAGGGGCGGGGCCAGGGCAAGCAGGAAGAAAACGAGAGGCAGAGGCATGAGAGAGGCAGCCCCTCCCTACAGCGGCGTCTTACAACCCTCCCGCCCCTGAGAGGTGCCTGCCCACAGCTCCGATTCAAATACCCAAGGCAGCAGAGCTGACTTCCACAGTCGGGCTCGAGGCCCTCGCTCTGGAAATCCCAGAAGAGCCAGGAGTTTGCTCGGTATACTCCTTCTGGAACTGCCTTTGCTATTTTGCCTGTAATTCTAGCAGCATTCTGGAGAGGAACTCCTGGGCCTGGCAGCTTACCTCAGCCATCACCTGCCTTGTGGCCGGAGTGTCAGGTGTATACAGGATCTTCCCAACAAGCAGAGGCTTGAGAGCCTTCCATATGATGCGGGAAAGAGGACTGGACTCCAAACTCTTCATCAAATCATTGCAATAAGGAGCTATGAAGACGAAAGGCAAATATTCATATGAATGGTCATATATTTGTGGGAATTCACAGGGCTTTGGAGCCAGCAAGACAGTCCTAGGTTCAAATCTCAGCTCTACCACTTAATAGCTATATAACAAATAACTTCATCAGGCTAAGCCTCAGTTTGCTCCCCTGTAAAAATAAAGTTAGTAACACCTATTTGGCAGAGATGTGAGGAGGCTTAACTGAGATGTTATCTGTAGAGCCCTTAGAATAATGCTTGATAAATAATTGGAGGTTACTATAACACTAGCGATGGAAAACTCACAACTGAGACAATATAGAAAATGGTTTTTTTTTAAAGATTTTATTTCTTTATTTTTAGAGGGAGGGTAAGGGAGGAAGAAAGAAAGGGAGAGAAACATCAGTGTGGTTGCCTCTTGCACGCCCCCTACCGGAAACCTGGCCTGCAACCCAGGCATTTGCCCTGACTGGGAATCGAACCGGTGACACCTTCGTTCACAGGCCGGCACTCAATCCACAGAGCCACACCAGCCAGGGCTACAAAATGTTTTTACTATGCACAAACCTGCATATCTCCAGTTCATACTTGTATGCCAGCCCTCAGCACTTTGTTGTCACTGAAAACAGTGGGCTGAACTCAGGCTTTAGTTTTCAAGCAAAAATCAGATAATTCCCTTTAAATTAATAGGTGTCATCATGAGTATATGTGATAAATGTAATGAAAATCCTAAAGAGAGAAATCCAAAGTTATAACAGACAATAGGGCTTGATCTTCCAGAAAGATTCCTGATTTTTTTAAAATTTCATTCTGGGTTCTTATAGATACCAAGTATCCTCTACATGCTGCAGAGACAGTATAGTTTTTTTTTTTTAAACGGAAGATTTGTTCACATTTACATCTGTTGTAAAATGAAGGTTCCCTTGGGTCGACTTGCAAAGCAAGGGCACGGAGGGGATGGCATTTCAGAAAACTGCCTGTAACGCCATCCCCGCCAGGCTTGCAAAGCAAGCTGCAATGTCTGGAGTGCTTTACTCCAGAGAAAAATAAAAGGTTCTTGTGTTACAGTAATGCACAGAAAGCGGCCTCACTCAGTGTCTGAAAGACACACCTGCGGTCAGAAATGGAGAAAGGCTTGCTTGCATCAAGTTTTCAAGGAAAAGGATGCCATTGCCTGAAACTGTAACACTGGCTCCGCGCTGCCATCAGGCATAGGACACACATGCCCACAGTCCTGCCCAGGTGTGGGAAGCAGATATGGAGTTACAAAGCTCTTTAACACCGCCTCATGGCTAAGAACCGGAAGCAAACAGCTGACCAAACGCCCAAATCTGATGGCAGACACATGCCACCACTAATAGGTACCTCAGAGGCTGCGTGGTTTACGGGGCGAAAAAGCAAGGAGCCAGGAGCATCTGGGCTTAATCCCAGCTCTCGTGGATTGGCTATGGTGTGGCTCTGAACACGTCTCTCAACCTCTCTGAGCCTATAAAATGTGGGGCTATGAAACCTTCTTCGAAGGGTTATCGTAAGGGTTAAATGAGGTAACAAACGGAAAGCATACGAAATGTTTCCTAAATGTTGACTTTTATGTTATGATTATTACTGTTATTGTTAAGTTTTTATTACAAGGCATACCTCCAGGCTGGGGGGAGAGGAGAGCGAAGGGGGGAAAGGAGAAGAGCCTTGGTTACTCTGGAAACCACTCTCCTATGTTCCCCAGAAAACTAGAAGCGTGGCTTTCCTTTCATTCATTCATTCCACAAACGCGCTGTGTACCCGAGATGTACCAGGCCCCACTCAGAGAAGTGGAGACAGGCAGCTACTCAGGAAAAGTTGCTGTCCTCTAGGGGCTCGGCCTGGCAAGCAAACAGGCGTGTGAGTGTCCAACACTGCCACAGAGGGTGACAGTAAGCACGAGGGAGGTGGCGACACAGGGCTGACTGAGTCGCCCTCCAGGGTGGGCCGGGGCCCAGGCTTCGGTCTGCACAGACACTCACTTGTAGAATTGTCATAGAAGGTGCCGGCATCCTCCTCGGTGCCATTGCCTCCAAAGAGGGCTTTGTAGTTGTTGTCCTCGTACCAGTTGAGGGACTTGATCTTCAGGCCCCCGCCCTCGGGATGGCCGCAGACAATGCGGGAGACAGCCTGATATATCTGGGTGGAGGAGCTGGAGCTGTTCACATTGGTCAAAAACATCACCTCCTGCCGCATGTCACTCCAGCTCCTCATGCTGAGCAGCTGAGGCCAGGGATCCGGAGGAAAAGGGAAGGGGAGAAGAGAAAGGCGTAGGGCAAGGGGTGGAGACAGAGAAGAGAAAGAAACATTTTATTTTCTTGACCTCACCAGAGCCACATCCCAGAACCTGTCTTGGTCATCTCCTCGAAGCCTTGTGATAGGGAGGCCAGAGCCATGCCAGGTGTGGCCCAGGGGCCGCCAGCATCAGTGTACTCTGAGAGGTTTGAAATGCAGACTATGTGTCTGCAATTCAAACCTGCATTTTCACAAGATGCTCACACCATTAAAGATGGAGAAGCACAGCTGAGCAGTTAGTGGAGCCCCTGGTGGTGGGCTTTATTTTATTCCCATTATCTTCTGGTTGGCAGGAGAGAATGCTTTCTCTGAACGGCTATGTGTTCATATACACACATCAGGAACGGCTCACGCCCTCAATCACTGATGCCATTTCTAAAACACCTCCAACTTCAGTGTGGAAACTGAGGAACCCACTGCCTCTTGGGAGAAGAGCTACAGTGTGTAAGCTCAGTCAGGTGCTGGGCAGTGGCAAAAGCATAAGATAGGAGATCCAAGTTTGAATCCCAGCTACATCTCTCATTAGCTTGCAGCCTTAGAAAGGCCACTCCTCTGAGGCCCAACTAATTATCAAGACAATGACAGAGTGTGGTGATGAGGAATAAATCACATGACATGCAAGAGGAGCCCTGCACAGACGGGCCCTGCAAGCAATGAGTCAGTCAGGCGCTCCAGGCAGCCGAGCGCTGTGTCTGTGACTTCCACGCGACAAGCGCTTTGTCTCACATACAAATGTGCTCCAGCACCTTGTGGAGTTCTTGGCCCAACGACTCTTATAATTAAATATTTATAGAGCACTTTTTATTTCCACACACTTCACAATAAATCATGAACAGATCTCTACATTCCTTGAAAAGTCACTGCAAGCTTTCACCATGTGGAAGACGGAGCCGTGAGAGTGCAGGGCAGAGGCTGTGGGACCCTGCACACACCTCAGAGAAGGCCTGGAATTGGGCTCCCTGTGCCCTGTCTCACAGGGCCTGTGGCTCTGGGGCGGGCAGCGTGGTCCCCGATGCTGTAGACCCTGACGGCCTTTAGCCTCCAGAGGGAAGCAGACACTCAGGGGATCAGATGTCCCAACATGTGTCCCTCCAGAGGGGGAGTATCAAACACATGCCAAGAGAACACAATTAGGTGGCCAGGTCTTCCTTGCTTTATCTTTACATAACCTGGATGAGGTAGACAGACAGGGAGGGGAGAGAGAGCCAGGCCACCTTTTCTTTGGTCGGTGGATGAAACGGCCCCGGAGATTTTTAAGTAATAGTGATTAAAAGCCTCTCACTTCTCTTCCCACAGGTGGCCTCACTGCCACCATCCTGCCGTGCCCCAACCAAAAGAGTAAATTTCTTCCCACGAAGCACATTTTGGGACAGAGGCACCATAAATGTTGAAGTTACTTCAATCTGTTGGTTCTTCCCAGCACCTGTTTTAGGGGCAAATGTCTACTCATTCCCCTGCGCCTCACCTCCTGCCCAAACTTCCTCAGTGTCACAGCAGGAGGTGGCCGCAGCAGGAGGTGGGGTGTGACTGTCCTCTGTGGCGTGAACAAATGGCCGACAGACTTGCTGTCTTCTCAGTCCACTTCAAGGTGGGCGGACCACAGTCACTTCTCAATGTAAGAGCCAGAATGTCAACAGTCTCACACTCTAGGTCACGTCATATGCCCATCCCTCTATGCCAAATCCTCTGCCAGCTCCCCACCTCACTCAGTAGAAACCCAGCCTGCCGAGGCCCACTCGGCACATGCCTCCTTCTCTGACTCTCACCTCCCACCACCTTCTCACTTACTCAGCTTGTTCTAGCTACACCGACCTCCTTCCTGGTCTTTAAGTACATCCCCATTGTGCCCTGCACAAGTGTCTTTGTACCTATGGCTCTTCCAGTTCGAAGTGTTTCTCCTCCTCCTCCACCACCACGCAGCCATTTCCTCCAGGTTCAACTGTCATCTTATCAGAGAGAACTTCCCTAATCTCTCCTTTAAAACACCACCTCATCACCATGTCCCTTCTCCTGCTTTATTTTTCTTCATTGCGTGTATCCCTGCTGTCACACTGCACACTGACCTGTCCCCCGCTCCACAGGAGCCCCAGGAGAACAGGGAAGTCACTGTGTTCACTGTGGAGTCCCAACCTCAGTCAACGCCAGGCACCTGGTAGGTGCTGGGTGGGTAAGAGAGAAGCTGCCCCCTGTCCTGTCCTCCCAATCTTATCAGGCCCACCTTCCCTGTCACCCAGACACAAAGCTCATGTCACCTAGATCCGCTCAACTGTCAGGTCCTATTTATCTACCTTTTCCTTCTTTGATGCACCTCCGTTCGATTCTGTGCCAGTTACCATCAGAGTTCATCAGACAACAAGTGTGCAGTGGCAGCAAGAACACGGACCTTGGAGGCCAATGGTCCTGGGTGTGAATCCCAGTTTTGCCCATTAACTAGGTGACGGTAGGCAAGTTGTCTAACTTTTCTGAGCCTGTCATGTGTCAAATGGGCACAGTAAGACCCATTCATACTTGTCGCACGGCTTCTACAGGAAAACTGGCTGAAACTGCACGCACCAGGGGAGCTCCTCAGAAAATGTTAGCTCCCTTTTCCTTCGAGTGCTGTGCTTTTTGGTCAAGACAACCAACTTTCTCTCCAAACGCTCAATGGATAAACAAGTGCGTTTATTTATTTATTTTCTCCCATTTGCCCCAGAGAAATAGCAAGTTAAACAGGAAGTAGCTTGTGGTCAAAGTGCCTTGAGGGTTTTACACTGAAAGACCAGAGGGCCCCTGTTTGCCTGGGACCAGGGAGCAAGCAGTGCACACGGACGCAGCTGCCAAGAAAAATGTATATTGCGCAGTTGGAGAGTTTCCGCCACATCAGCAGTGGGAGCATCACATGCTTTTTTTTTTCACTTTTTTTTTTTTTTTAACCCCAGACAAAAGGCAGGCCCGTGAGGTAAGAGGAAATCGCTGCACCCAGACCCTGAGTTTAGATGCAGCCGCCCATGTGACAGTCTCTGCTCTGCCCTCTCTAGGGCTGGAGGGGACCTGGAAGAGTAGTCAGTTGAGGGCCTTCCATGTCAGCTAACAGGACCCTAGAGAAATGGTGATGGACCTGCAGAGCAGTCTCTGTGTCTCTTTCTGCCTCCTGGGAGAAGCCCAGGTGACCCAGCTTCTCCACCTACAGAAATGCCACCAGCATTCACAACTTTTAACAAATGTGAGGCTGGGAGAGGGTTTTGTTTTCCTAAAAGGGATGCAAAAACCAATGCTCATGTGTCTCTTCAGCCAGACACACGAACGTAATTAAAAGTTTTTTCTTTTTGGGAAAGCCAAAAATGATATACTAAAGTGTATACTGTTAAAGTATAAAGTGTCGACTGTTTAATCTTGGTGTTTTCTATATTTTCCAAACATTCTGCATTTTCCACAGTAAATGTACAATACTTCTATTCCCAGAAAACAAAATAAATTTTGATATTTGAGAAAAATGATACAAGCACCAAAAAATGAGTTAGAGAAGCAACCCCAAATAAGGCTGGGCTAACTCTGAGAAAATGTCCCCACATATCAGTCCTATCCAGTGTCCTATATGTTAAGGCTGCCTTGCTCTGATCACTGCGCACTGGCTCCGGGCACCTACACACTGGGCCCCAGACAGTCCCACCTTTCCAAGTCTAAGGCGAAACAAGGCTGGCTGTCAGAGGGTGAAGCACACCCTGGCTTGGAAGCAAAGGAAAGGTGAACTGCTTTTGTAAGTGCCTACAGGCCCACTGATCCTATGACAAAGGTTATTCTGATACATTTGTCAACACGTGGACCTGAAAGGCAAACTCAACTTAATGTTCATCATGAGCCTGTATTCTCAAAGTTGAACCCCAGAGGCCAGATGTACACAGGGGAAAGATGTGAATTAGTTAGCAAACAAATGTTTTGGTAAAAAGATTCTCTGGCCTTGCAACTAAAGAAGAAACATGGAAAAGTTGCTGGTAAGATCAAACACAGCACATGGGCGGGGGTGGGGTGTGGCAGGGGGCGGGTCAGGGGGACATACCTTCTTTCCAAGTAAGTTTTTACCCAGGGTAGGAGTAAAAACGGAAGAAAGTTCTAGACTAGATACTGGGCCTTTAACCACTAACTAATTAGCTCTGAGACATCTTTTGAGTCTGTTTCTTCTCCTCTAAAGTAAGGAGATCAAGCCATATCATTTTTAAGATCACTTATGCCTCTACTGTTGATTGTACATTTCATATGACTGTCAAATTAAAAGAACTCTGTTAGTCAAACTTATAGTCAAAAAAATGACAGTGGGTGGTCTGCGTTCTGGCGATGGAAAGATGTAACTTACCTCTTGGGCCAGAGCCCCGAGACTATCCAGCAAAGCTTTCGTGCCTTCAGCCAGCTCCTTGTTCAGGATGGAAGACAGACTGTCTAGTTCTGTCTGCAATGAAAAAAAATGCTTTGTTTTAAAGCTCAAATATAAACCCAGAATCTCTGTTGAAAATAAAAAAAGTTAATTAAAATCATTCACAACCTTGAGTTTAAAACACAAAAAAAAACCCACTCCTAACCAAAATAAGACACTAAAATTATTCTATGTTTGCAGGTTGTTTCAGATAAGAATAACTAATTCTTTGATGAACACTTTCCAATAGTGTAGAAATATATATTAAAAACCAGTTAATATGTAATAGATAAAAATATCTCATGTGTGGGGTATGTGTATATCCAAATGAAACCCTGACCACAAATTCCCAACTCTGTCTAGGGTTATGCAAGACGGGGCCATGGAAATAGCCTTGAAAACCCAGTTGGTGATAGCTCAACAAGAAAGGGAAAAAACATAAAGTTTAAAGCTACCAAAAGCTTGGGAAGAAGGAATTCTCTTTCATGCTGCCAAAGCCAGAGCTGTTTCTAACACTGGAATTTTAATACAGAACACTTACGCCTAGTGTCAGTCAAATCTTTCTATTTATTCTTATATATTTAATTGCTGCTATATACCACCTAGCTAGCCAGTATACATAAGAAAATAATTAAGCCCAAGGAAAAGATACATTAGGACAGAAAACCTGAGCTGCGAAGAAGGGAACACTGATGAACAGACTCCGAGGCCAGACCTACAATGGCCGAGGAGCCTCGGGTTTGGCTCTGAGTTTTCAAGCTTCCAAAGAGAAAAAGACACAGGGTCAGTTTCACCATTCTTATTTGTCAAATGGAGGAGCGGAGGTCTTCAGGGAAAACCCACCTTTCTCTAGTGCTCCTACGAGCATCGCTTTATTCAGTACCAGACAGCAAGGAAACTGACTGGAAGTGGATGGGCTTCGATCTTATCTCTGAGAACCAGCGGCCTGGGTTGCTTTCCCTGAAAAAGTACTCCAAATGCAGAGTTTCATCGCGATCCTCACAGTTTCCAAGCATAATCCTAAGTGTGCATTTCTGAGAGAATCTGTCCGTAGGTTGTATCCAAGAAGTTGTCCCGCCTGATGCATGATCTCTTCCAGAATGACTTACGTACCAGCATCCAGCATTTCCACACTCAGACCCTAATGGACCTGCGGTTCCCTTAAACACTGTACTCAGGTGGGTCTCTATGACATAGCTCACAGACTATGTCAGCAACTGTTCCATCCATGAAGTAATTCTTGAGCAAAAACAGGTGGGGTTTTTGTTCTTTGTTTTTTTTTTAATCCTCAACCAACGATACGTTTATTGATTTCAGAGAGAGAAAAATGGAGAAGGTGGGGGGGACAGTAATGTGAGGGAGAAACATCAATCGGTTGCCTCCTATGCATGCCCCGACCAGGGACTAACCTGCAGCCTAGGTACGTGCCCTGACCAGGGATCAAAGCCACAGCAACCTTTTGGTTGTACAGGACGATGCCCCAACCAACTGAGCTACCTGGTCGGGGCTGGGGTTTTTTTGTTATTGTTTTGTTTTTGTTTTCCTTTCTCTCTTCAGGTTTACATTATAACTTATAAAAGTGACCACACTAGAACTTGGCCCTACAAGAGAACTTGCAGTAAGAAAAATTTGTATAAACTGAGAGGTCTAAATTAGAAGACATAAGAAGTAAGCAGGGGTGTCCAACCTTCTGGTGTCTCTGGGCCACTGGAAGAAGAAGAGTTGTCTTGGGTCACACATTAAATACATTGCGACATGTAATCACACAAAAAAAAAAATCTCATAATCATAATGTTTTAAGTAGATTTATGACTTTGTGTTGGGCCGCATTCACAGCCATCCTGGGCTGCATGCAGCCCGCAGGTCACAGGTTGGACACCCCTGATAGTACTTTTGTGCTGACCATGAGATCTGCAAGATGATAATATGTTCAGAATCATATAGCAAGACAAAAGATGCCAAGTGAAATTAATGTAAATTTTTAAAACTTAGAACTTGGTAGTTAACCCATTTCGTCTATAAAGTATGAATGGAAATAAGATTCTTATGATTCTTGTCATTCTCCCTCTCTCCTCTGGTTGTGGGGGGACCTCGGGCAGCTACAGAACCCTGCGCAGATGACTCAAATTCCTCCTGCCTCTATTCTCTCACCTATACAACAGGGTTAATAATGCTGTGAATGTGTCGCATCGTTTTCACAAACATTAGAGGCCCCGTGCAAAGCACCTTGCACAGGGCCTGCCACACAGGTCCTCAGATCACAACTAACTTCCTCACTGCCTTTCCCTCCCCTTCCTCGACAGTTTACTACCAAAACGGAGGGGTTCTTGTAGGCAAACAGGGTTTCCTAGTTCTTAAAAGGACATGCATCCTTGGGAAATCTTCCCAGGGACCAAAAGACCAAAGAAAGAGGTTGGCAACTCCAGAATCACAAGAGTTTATGAAAGAAACTTACGGACAGAGGTGGGACCTTACACAGTAAGATGGGAGCTCTCCACACCAAGAAGAGAAGGAGGCATGGTACAATACATACGGCCAAAGGGTGCGTGTTAATACTGGGGGCTTATAGCCATATGGCACGGGCTTGTTCAGAGCTGTATAAGCCAAAGCAGTGAACAGCTTAGCGGTCCCACTATTCTGTGCAAGAACAGTTCCTTCAGGGGATCCAGGCCCATCCCGCTCTGGGGGTGAACCGACGGTCAGGCGGTCAGGCCAGCTCGCTTCAGCCAGGCAACGGCCACATTACGTGCTGGGGATCATTTCACCTCCCAACCCTCCCTTCTGCTCCTCGGCTACCCCTTGAGCTTTTCCTCCTGTGGAGGTGCCCTCTCTGCGGGGCAGAACTAAGAGTTGCCATCTCAAAGCACATCAGCCACACCCCAATGTGCTATTTCTAAAATTATAAATACTCCCCAGTTCAAGGCTAAATATTATTTCTACTATACACACACAAATACAAACTTGCGCTGAAGTTGTGATTATGTATACGTATGTATCTATACCTCCATATACAGTATACACACATTTTTATCTTAATGGATAGTTAGGTGTACCTTATAAGTACATAGTGATACTGACTTTACTTCTACGGCAGTGTTAGTTTCCTTTCCAACTTATACATAAGGAAATATTAAATTAAAATGGTACCAACTGCACTTAAATACAACCAAAATCATGACAGAGGATTGTGAACAACCAGGGCCTGCTAATAGAGTGTGGTCTCCAGCGCTCGTGCACCAAACCACCTGTGGTGCTTGTTAAACATGCAGACTTCAGATACCTACTGAGTCAGAAGCTAGGGGTGTTCCTCAGGAACCCCAGGGCTTTCTTCTGCACACTGAAGTTTAAGAACCACTAAGACACAGCACTTGGACAATGCTCACACCAATTTTTTAAAGTATTATTTGCATGAAGGTGGTCGTTTGTGCATTCAACATGGGGCCCACACAACACGGGATGCTTCGGACTGTGAGGTAGTGAGGTCGGTCACTGGCCCTGAGTGGGATCCAAGGCGGTGCCAGACACACAGGAGGCTGGGTAATCACACTAATGGTGAACATAAATTACCAAGTGCAAAAAACCAGGTTTCTAAAATTCCAGACCCCCAGACCCAGCACCGGCCCCCAGCATCATTAGCAGTCGTCTTTCCCCTGAAGGGTACAAATCAATGAGCAGTTTATGCTCTTCTTAGAATGTGTCTTTGCCATCTCAATGAATTTAAATCTGCAAAAGTAATGATTTTTTTTCCTTCAGGTTTTTCAACTTGCAGGTCTTAAGTTTCGGGCAACCTTATTCTTCCATCGGCAAAACTCCATGCACACAGCAGGGCCTCCCGCATGACTATTTACCCTATGAGTGTAGTTGACCATGGACCTAAATTCAAGAACCTCGTGACATTTACTGTGGCTATCTGACACCGACGCAATACCATGCCTTACTACGTGACTTTGTTGTCAATAGTGTAAGCTTTGGTATATTTGCTTAACTTATTGATTTAGATTTTGGTCTCAGAGAAGCATTGGCTAAAACCATCCATAAGTAATAGGTTGAACAGTCAATGCCATTTCTAGGGCCTTGTTTACACTAATCATTTGAGATAAATGATCAGTATTCTTTAACAGTATTGGCAACTTGTAGTCAATACAAATTTCCATTTTCAAAAAGGGCTGGCTAGAGTTACACACACAAGTGTAGGCTGACATCACAGGGTTAAAAAAAACAAACACGCGTTTCAAATTCAGGTCAAGTTTAAAACTTAGATTATCTATTCAGCTATTATTTTGCTCAAGACTTCATTTTACTTTTCTGTACATGGATATTATAAAAATACAAAGAATGGGCTGATGCAAATCATCAGACTTAATTTACGAATTTGTAGGGAAAGGATGGGCTATTCAAGAACTGTTGCTGGGACAGCTAGTTATTCATATGAAAAATTGACAAATTTTCCATCTCACACCACTATATAAAATTAAATTTGGGGTAGATTCTATAAAGAGCTAAAAGTAAAAATTAAAGTTTCAAAAATATACGAGAAAATATACTTGCAAACTTGGAATCGGAAAAGCCCTCTTAAACAAAATATAAAAAGTCCAAACCGAACGGCGGGGAGACTCCAACTTTCAAAAGCAAAAACTATGTCCTGAAAGACACCACAAACAATGTGGGTGAAAAAAAAAACCAGGACAAAAACTGGAAGAATGGATTTCTTTTCAAATGTCAGTATAAAAATGGAATACCATGCAGCAGTTAAAACTGACCAGGTGCCACATGCATCAACATTGATAAATCTCAAAAATCTAACGTCGAGTGAAAAAGACAATCTGCAGATGAATATGCACATTTATTCAATGTAAACGTGTGCAAAACAACACAGCGCACTGTTATTAAAAGAATACGAATATATATACTGTTGCACAGAAGCACGCAACTCCAGAACAGTGGTTATCTCTGAGGAATGAGGAGGGAGACTGGGCGGGAATGAAGGGAGGCAAAGGAAGAAAGCTGGCTTGAGGACATATCGGATCTGAAAGACGTAACTTCCTTGAATAACATTAACCCTAGGAAACATGCTTTGAAACTAAACCACAGAAGGTCTGAGAACCACGTGCCTATAGCGCTATTAACTGTAGTCTCCTGCTCACACTTGACACGGGCCTGCAAACCTTGCCAAATCCTTCTTCCAAAGAGCTCCAGTAAACAATTTAGTTTGGAATTCCTAGTATTATTTTTCCTAACCAAAAACATTCCCTTGGCTATGAACTCATATAGGTCCCTACTGACCACTGGAGGCAAGTGATTTCCTTATATGAAGTAAGGAAAGGAGGGGAAATAAAGAGGGAAAATAAAACCTTTACTAAAGGACTGTACATTCTGTGTTAGGCTAACAGGAATTCATGTATTATTCAATAGTTTTAGATCACAGCTAAATACTGTAATATCGTTAGAGGAAGAATACACAAATGCTTATTGTATTACTCAAAAGCTCCCACCTACTTCTGCAAAATGCGTGAATCACAACACAGCAACATTTCCTAAAAGCATGACATTCTGGGCTGCTGTACCCAGAATGACAAAGGCCATTGTGTCCCACCCTTTCTGAGTTTAACAGATAACTCCATTATCTTTTTCTGTCCTCACTAGCTTAATAGTTAAATTGTAAAAGACTAAAAGGCGATCTGACTTTAATTTCTGAGCTGATGTTTTATTTTGACTCCGTGCTCAGCCCCATTCCTTGCACATAATAACAAGATGCCCAGTAGATGTTTGTGGAAGAAAAATCAAAAAAAAGGGAGAAGTACCCCAGGAGGGCTAGATGGACTGGTGTGAGTCCTGCTTCAAAGGCCTTCAAATTCACAGATTTACTCTGTTCTGCACTCATCTCATCAAGTGATTCGCCCCCTGGAGTCCTTGGGTGGCTCCTCTTGCTCTAACGATCAGGCCCTGTAGCCTAACAGGTTCATGATCAGCTAACCGTCCACCTCCGCAGCATCCTGTCTTACATTCCTCCTGCCATCAAACGACCCACAGCAACATCCACTCCATTCTGAGCTACTCAATCCCGGGCAGTTCCCCTAAATGCCACCTTCTCCCCTCTCCCTGCAGACGCTGCAGATGCCATAGCCTCTGCCTGGAATAATCTTCTCCTTTACCGGGCTCACCTCTGTTCTTTGGTTCCAACTTGAAGCATGCTCCTTGCGTGACCCTCCAAGCCTGGGTTGAGGCCCCATCAGGGCCTGCACAGCCCCTAGGCAGAGGGGCTGTCACTCTGCACAGCATCTACTCCCTGCTTGGTCTGCCCCATCTACTCCGCCATCAGCAGGGAAGCTCAGAGAAAACTTGTACCTTGCTCACCACCGTCCCCCTGGCCAGCACATGGCACAGGTTCAGTAAAAATTTACGGAATGAATGTGTTTGCTTACAGATGGTCACTACACAAAACGAAGACTCGGAAGCATCACTACTAATGCATTAGAAGTCACCGCCAACTAGAAATAGAAGACAGAACATCTGTGACGTAAAAATGTAACTGCAAACTCTTTTCAATTTACCAAAGTCTTATCTACACAGAATTTTCTTCTGGGACTCCACTATGAAATAAAGGGAAATGCGGATGTATTTTCAATATAACACACAATGTTGTCTTCTTCCTGCCAGTGCATGTTCCCACGTGCTTACTGGGACATTTCAGACTTCCCTGAAATACTCTGATAAAGTAGACTAAAACCCCTACTTCATTTTGCCCATATCCAGAAACTCCAACTCAGGACTAGGATTTATGTTGTAGTTCAGGCTGGAAACGAAACATATACCAGCATCAGTTACTACCACCACCCAGAAGCAATCATTGTCTCTTTCCAATGACGTACATGGTAATAAAGCTTTCCTTTGAGGAACATTTTAACATTTTTACATCAAAATAGGAAATTATAAAACTCATGCCTGAGGAAGGCACTAGTATTTAAAAAACAACTCAACAATTTAAATATTAACTTTTAAACTTGATATGTTTAATACATTAAAATACTTTCTTTTTTTTGTTGTTTTTAAACACATTTAAATAAATATCTACTACCACATAGCTCAGGACAAAAACAAAAAACAAAAAAAAACCTCAAAGCTCTAAGAAAAGGCAGTACTTTTCAAGGAAGAAACTATATAATTGAGGCAAAAACGCACAGATGGGATTGAGCGGTCATACTAACGGACTGCTAAATTCACCAAATATTTATCCCCAGTTCCATGCTCCCCTTTTCCCACAGGAATTAGGTGAACACAGAGTCTGAAGAACAAATCCACGAGGCACGTCTCGCTACCATTTACTGAGTGATGAGGACTGCAATTGCTTGCTGCACGAAAGCGTATGTTGTAAACAGGTGGGCAATGAAGTTAATCAAAGCCAAACAAAATCGGATACTTCACACAAATGTCTGAATTTCAGGAAGAAGGAAAAAAAAAAGCAAGTGCTTTCTCCTGCAAAAGAACCCACACAAATGCTTTAAGGAATGGATGTGACAAGTTGAAGTATCTAGCCCCAGAAAGTCATGAGCCAAGCCCCATCTGTATTCGGAGCCCTGGTCTAAGAGTCAAAAAGGCAGCAAACAAAGACCCTTCAAGACAAGGATGACTCTGTTGACCCTTCTCCATCTGCTCTCTTGGTCTATACACAGCCCAGCTGTGAGATCACTGGCCTTCCGGGGACCTCAAGGCACCACTCACTGCACCTCCTTTGTCCCATAAACTAAGTTCCGCCTTTGCAAGAACGTGCTGCATGAATCAAAAGACATGTGAACAGAACTCTCTGTTCCACAGAAACAGAACTTTCCCTCTCAGGGTGAAGGTACCATCAGAGGTCAAGACTATATCTAGTCCCACGGCTGCACAACCCAAGCTGTTACTGAAGTGGAGGTAAATTTGTAGGCCTGTCCTTCGTAACTGAAGACTCAGGCTCTATTTCCTCACCTCAAGGATCAGACAGCACCTTCACATCACCAAGACAACGGTGAGCCAGGACTAGGGGCCAAGCCTAGCTAACCTCACACTCTTTGCACTGTGGCTCAGTGTCCCGTGTTGGCAAAGGCTGTTGTCAGGGAGCTGCTGGGAGGTCGTCGGTGAAAATGGGATGGGAGAGCAGCCCTCGCTCTACTGACCCCAGGCCCTGCAGGAAATTCCTCGAGTTACCCATCTCAGCCTTACAATGGGCATTATCCTGCATTATCTGGATGGGCCCAATCTTATCACATGAGCCCTGAAAGGCAGTGAATGTTCCCTGGCTAGGGGCAGAGAGATGTGGCAGAAGGGGAAGTCAGAGAGGCTTAGCAACCCCCTAGGAGGATCTTATCTCTCTAGAAAGAAATCATGTGTCACAAAGTCCCAGGGGACTCCAATTTCTTTCTATTATAATGAGGAACATCTCTCTCCAGGCACATCTTTCTTCCAGGGTTCTTTCCCTGTTTTTAAGAGAACCTGCTAACAAATCAGAGCGCTCTCTGGTGAGTAAAAACCAGAACATTGGATGTTACATGATGTCGTTGGAGGGACACTTCACCAGAGGCCTTGCAAGACTCCCCAAAATGCACCTGTTCTGGAGCTATATACAACAACAACACTCCGGTGACCCAGATGCTCAGGTTCCGTCCCATTCTTGGAATAAGAATGACTTATGTATCCTCATGGACTGCTCCTCCAAACGCTTGATTCCTAGACCGATCGGAGTTTGTTGGCATTTTTTTGTAAATGAAGCTTCGTCATTGATTATGTTAATTATGGAATATGCTTCCATCCAATTTTAAGGTTTCTCTACTTTGACAGCTCATAATGTCTCTTTTCTGATGGGCTTTTTAAAATGAATAGGTATCTATCTTTCCATCAGTGGTTTTGAGACTTTTTTTTTAAACTGGCGAACTCTTTCTTCAAATGAACTCTTATAACCTCAAATTATAACTTTAAAAAAAAAAAAAGGTCTTCTCTGATTGAAACAGGCACAGGGGACCTTGGGCTTAGACTCAGAGCCACACCCAACTCATTCTTCCTCCATCGACTCTTTTGGGAGATCACCCAAAAGTTTGAAAGAACAGTTAGAATACCAGTGAGCTAAATTACATCTCAAACTCCCAACCAGCTCTACATTTCCACAAAAACAAAGTCATGTCGTCCAAGGAAAAATTTCACATTCCAAAAGAATTAGTGCTTGAAGCTTCTCCACACGGCACACCCACTCACCAGGATGGGCTTCAGGACGTCCACATTGGAACGCAGAACTTGCTCAACTGCCTCCAGCTTCTCCGGTGGCAGGCTGCAAAGCATGGAAGCTTCGTGGTCATCCAGCTGGATCACCCCTTTTAACTTTGATCCACTGCACAGATCAGTCAAATGTAACTGGTAGCCTTGCAGAAATACCTGGAAGCATTTCAGGCAAAGAGAGACAAGCAAAACTGGATCACAAAGATGGGAAGCTAGGTCCTTGAAGCCTTTTGGGGGACTTCACATCAACACAGCTTTGAAGAGTGGATACCACTGTGACAGTCCGGTGCACATGGCCTCTTTAATGAACTTCAGAATGTATCAAAGCACGATCAGACAGGACATTTAAAACCTGAATGTTGTGTTTGACTCATCATCTCCTACTCTCTTGTCCTTGAGAAGGGAAATCCTGAGTCCAACTCTTTTCTCAAAAGTGGGACACATGACTCAGTGACTAAGAATCTAGAATGTGGACTCCTGAAACCACTTATATTAGAGAAAAACATTCTCATTACTTATAATATGTTAAACTGGGGTTGGGCTGAATTATAGGGGGAATAAAGCATTTATACTATTTATTTGTAGGTACAGACACTTAACTGATGTAAAGAACTATTAGGGCAATTTCAGAATTTGGAGGCTTCATTTTACCAGCCCCAGGGCAGAGGACCAGAAAGCCAAGCTTCTCAATTCACTGATAAGCCAATGCTAAGTCATTCTTATCTATTCATTATAGCGACCAGCCCTGTCCCCAGAGAGCCTCTGCTTGACCTTCCTTTCTTCACTTCACTAGCTTTTCTGGGCCTAAATAAACAGAGCTTCTTGTACGGTCCTTACAGTTCATTAGATGGCGAGTTCACTAAGGTGGGGGGGCCTTGCTTTTCCTACTCACTTTGTATCCACAGTGCTAGAACATCACAAACAGTAAATATTTGTGGAATAATGAATGGCTGATGCAGACTCTTTATTGCCCCGTTACGATCTCCCCTGTTGGTTTAAATTAGTGCAGCTTGACCTGACTGTAGTACAACCTTTTGTGAGTGGTGAGACAAAAGCTTCACAAAACCCATGCAGCTTTCTAACCCCACAGAGCATCTGGCCTGCCGCACTTTCCATTAAGTTCTCACCTCCTGCCAGATACTCAAGTGCACTTCACACCTCCGTTTGACTCAGGCTGTCAGCTTACCTTCAGTATCTGTTTAAGGGCACCGACAACACAGAGAACCTACTTACCACTAGAGGACCATCCCCATCCCTGCGAAAGCCCCTTCTTTAAACTGATCGGATGTGACAGATATGAAATTGGCAAAGAGCAATGGAAATCATGCTAAACACAACTATTTTCATATGCCTGCTGCCCTGGGCCCATCTCCCGACCACACAGTTGCTAAACACAAGGCATATTTTTCCTAGTTTCACAAGGGCGAGCAGTAAGCACATTTTTGTAATTTTACAAGTTCTACAGCATGTACGGCACAGATTTTATTTTTAGGCATAAACACTTCCACTACCTCTGCTGACTGAAAAGACAAGCTGGTATGGAGACATGAGACAGGTTAAGGAAGCAGGTCCCCTTTCTGTCAGACAATAAATTTGAGAAGTTTCTGTGAAAATCAATAATCACGCAAGGTGGGCCTCCTTCCCCACTACACAGGAGCTGTACGATTTCTGATGATGCCTGAGGAAGCTGCCTGACAATGTAAGATTAAAATTCTTTATAAACACCAGTAGTACGTCCTGGTTATATAAATAAGGAAAAAAAATATATTTTTTTCTCTGTATATGTCTTCCTTTAAAGGAAACATTAAGCTTTTTAATCTGCTGACAGAGCTGCTCCGGCTCAATAATTCTGAATCCTGGTTATCATCTCCAAACTGTGAAATTTTACAGAAAGTGTTTAATTCATCTTAACTTAAATTCGTGCCCCTCTGAGGAGGAAGTTATGAACAAATGCCCGTTGACAGGCAGGAAATCAGTTTTATTTCAGCCAGCTGGCCCAGGACAGCAGGTTGCACATTCACTCTCTGAATGGTCTGGCAATGCCAGCCTGGGCAGGGAAGTAAAAAGAGGCGAATTTGAGCTAACACACTCCCTCCGTCAGCACCATTACAAAGACAGGGGTTTCTTCATTTCTTTACAGGCGCCCGCCAACAACGTAACTGCCATCAGCCCCACCGAGGGAGCTGAAGGTCGCAGCTTACCTTACGAAGGTTCACGTTGGCCCCCAGAATTTTGTCCACAGTAGGCCTTGGCAGGGAGAGGTTGTGATTCAGGAATCCAGAGAAGGTCTCATGGTCCATCAGGAAATCCCGAAGCGTCAAACCTGTCAAGAAACAGCATTTTATTTTCATTTAATAAGTAACTCCAAAAAAAAGTCAGCACAATAGTGCGAGTGGAGAAAAACATCATAATATTGACTGCCTTGTTTTAAACCGACTGACAGCCACAGGCTTCCGGCTTAGGCACACAGAGAAATGAGGTCTGGGGCGTTAGGGAGCTTCGCTGTCCTGGGAACGACACGGAAAGGTTGCTCTCTGAAGACGTGGAGAGCCACACGCAGCGCGTGCTCCTAGATTTGAACAGTTCTGTACACACACACACACACACACAGACACACACATGCTTCTCTTGCTTTTCAAGGAAAAAGTCAAACCTTTTAAATGAGTTCACCCACCGACCTCAGATTTGTGACACTAACCCCACTGCCCCTGCCTCCCTACGGCCATCTCGGATGGCTAAAGTCTGATATTTGAAGTCTTATTTCCAAAAGCCCCAGGGCTGATTTCCTCTTAATGAACCATGGTTCTCAAGCTTGGGTGGACATCAATATCACCTGCAGGGCCTGCTGAAAAGACTGTCGGCCCCCACCCCAGAGTTTCTGCCTCAGGGGGCCTGGGATGAGGCTGGAGAATTTGCATGTCTAACAAGCTTCCAGGTGATGCTGATGGTCTGGGTCCAGGGACCCCACTTTCAGAACCACGGCAAGCTGCTTCCACTGACAGGGTTTCATTTTATTTCCAAACACAAACCGTGTGGTACGAAGTTCCAAAATTCAGGTCTGCCGTGCTCTAAGAGAACACATAGTATATATTTAAAAATCGCCCCTGGAAATGACTGGAGTGCCTCAGGGTTTTATCGAGACCCCTTTAAAAAATAAGCCCTCCAGGTATACTTAGAAAAGGCTCCAATCCAGTGTAGCAAAGCAGAGAAAGCGCTGGCCGGAAAGCCAGGACTTTAGTCCCCAAGGCTGGAGGCTGTGCGCGGGATGTCTCTGGGTATTTTCTGTCCTCCTCCGGAACCTCTGCTTCCTCATCTCCCAACTGAGGTTTCCGACCAGGCGGCCCCCCCGGCTCTAAAATACCATCATTTCCCTGCCCTGTCTCATTTCACCCTCCACTTCTCCTCCTGCTCCACCCTCTTAACGACCCAGCTTCTTCCAATAAAGAGAACACCAGCCGATCGCCAGCACAGCGCTGAGCAGTCCCCACCTGCAGACTGCGGCCCACAGGCCCAGGCCCTGCCCGGCCTCAAGGGGGCAAACCCTGTAAACCCGAATCATTTAACCGAAGAGAAATAGGGGTTAGATCTGAAAACAGGGCTACAATATGAGGCTTAAGGAGGACAGGCGTTAAACCTGGGGCTAAGGGATCATATGCAGAGATAAAGTAGGAGGGCCCCGCACAGGCCACCAGTGCGGCCTGACCCGAGCATGTTCTGCTGAAGCAGACTTGAGGAACAGGGTCACAGAAAGGAGTTGAGCACAGTTCGCCTCTCTAGAGAAGTGATTCTCTGGCTACAGGTAGTCAGTCCTCATGACACCTTCAAGGAGCTGCTGTTCCTTGCCCAGCTGGTGCTCCTCCTCAGAACAGGTACTCCTGCAGATGGCCACTGCGCAGTGCTTGCCATCGCAGGTGACATTGTCCTGTTACCCTAGGGCTCACTGCTGTCACTGTCAAACCTCAGAGCACCTGAGATTCACTTAGGAAGCATGCTAAAATGCAGGTGCTCAGGCCCAATCCCCGGAGATCCTACAACAGCGAATCTAGAAGGGGGACCGAAGAATCTGTAGTTTAATAAGCACCCCTAACACCTCTAACACAGGGGTTCTGGGGACCACACTTTTAGGGATGTTGTTTTAGTTGTATACTATATCCACTGGACTATGCCTTTGGGACATGGAATACGTGTTTTATTTCTACAACGCAGTGTCCAGAGCAGGGCCGGCCAAAGAATTGCTAGTCAGTGAATGATGATTGAATAATAAATATTAGGAGATGGGATTAGGACTAGGAAGATTCCAGAAGATCTGTGCAGCATCACAGGAGACTTCCTTTCAGCTGACAGGTCCAACAAGGGCCTAGGGGTGTCGGGATAACTGCCCCCCACCAGCAGTAAAAAGGACCCCCAGTCACTAGCATTATACTCCCAGGGATACAAAATGATATCCGGGGTGTCCCAGTAGCCCTGTGGCAGGGGAAACAGGGAGGAATATAGGAAAGCTGCTGGCTTCCGCTGAGGCCCGGCATGAAAAGCCAGACACTGTGCATTGCGGAACAAAGGAAAAAGCACCACACTGGGGGGTCAGGCTTCTCTGCACCCCGAACAGAAGAGCATATGCACGTGCGCTGACTCTCACTGACCAGGGGGCCACAAATCCCTCCTGAGGGTGAAAAGCCAGAGCAGCGTGTGGACACTGTGCTAGGGGACTTTAGAACAGCCTCCTCCCTCCCGAGCAGGGCTGCTAAAGTGTTGGGGGGGTGAGGGGGGGGTGCAGCCCTGGCCACACTTGCAGCGGGTCTAGGTCATGAGCAACACTCTGCAGACCAGCGAGTGTGCTCAGCGTGTTTATAAGACTCTTCTGCTGTGTCAACAGGCTCTGAGGATGAGAACAGCTGGATGTGATCAAACTCCAACCACCTATCAGTGAATTCCCCTGGATGAGGCGTAAGAACTAAGAAGCTGATTAAACAGTCAAGGACCCTTGGCAGTGCATGTGCAGAGGTGGTGAGGTCACGGGGTGGGGAAGCAGCAAGGAGGCCAAAGATTCCTGGCTACAAAAAACTTGTATTCTGGTCACGTGGACACCACACATGTGGACACTTAAATTCACATACCACCAGCAGCAGTTGCAGCCAGTGCGGACACAGAAAGGCAACGTGGTGCAGTGCGCAAGTTCTCCATCTTGGCTCCTATTAGACTCACACAGGGAACTTTACACAAATCCAATGCCAAGGCCACACCCCCCAATGACTAACCAGAACTGGGGCTAAGACCCAGGCATTGGAATTTTATAAAATTCCCCAGGTGATTCCAGACAATAATACGGTAAAAAGATCTGGGGTATGGGACCATAAAAACCTAAATTTGATGCTGGACTCTGCTGTCTATTAATGGTGTGGCTTTGAGGAATTCATTTTGCTTCCCTGATCCCAAGTTTTCTTACCTGGGAGGTAAGGCCAACAGTATCCACCTTTCAAAGACATGCCAATTAGAGGTATTCAACTCGCTCCTGGGAGGTGCTCAATATATGGTCACTGGTAATTTTGAAAAGGGTTTTTCCCTCAACTTAACCAACGTGCCACTATGAAGTATAGAGAAAAGGCAAGACCACAGACCCTGCCCTCAAGGAACGCCCGAGGCCAAAAAGGGAGATGAAGAGACAGGTCAATAAAACAGGAGAAATGAGAAAGCCCAAGAAAGACAGTTCTTGGAAGTGTTTGACCAAGATGAGGTGTATCTGCATGTGTTCCATGGTAGGGAGTCACAGGCTGAAGCCAAATTCTGGAAGTGGGCAGAGAGCCACACTCCCCTAGGGGCTGTGGCTGGTGAGAAGAGGGCCAGGCGTCTCATGGGGCAGGGCGGAGACACCCCATCGTGATAGTGCTGTGCACACAGTACGTTCTCAAAAAGGGTTTTCAAACAAATAAATTATCAACAGGCAGGTAGATAAACATCAAGAAAGGAGATTCCTCAAAATCTAAGAAATGAGGATGAGAAGGAAGAGGAAGGAATGTGGTGTGAGGCCAGAGGGGGGTGGCTTTGTATCTCTGGTCTCCGTTTTCTCCATTAGGTGGCTGGCAGGAAAATAAGTGGAGAAGCCAAGAATTTTGAGAAAGCCAGATGTCTGAAGCAGTCCCTCTCCTCTTAGCCTGGCTAACTCCTATCCCTCCGTTATGACTTGGGCCATGATTCACCTCCTCCAGGAAGCTTGTCCTGACTTTCCCACCCACAAGCTGGGTTGGGTGGCCTTCCACTGTGCCCCCACAGTAGCCTATGTTTCCCTCGAGCACCGCACAGATCAAGGTGCAGCTGTCTGAGCACCCGTCTTTCTCCCCAGAAGAACAAAAGTGCCTTGAGGGCCAGGACTTTGCAACTCTGGAGTGCAGCAGTGCCTGGCACAGAAGAAGCTCTCAGTAAAGGGTGGGTGTACGATGGAATGAATGGACACAAATGAATGAATTAACCTATGAACTGAGATAATCTGGAAAATGGCCAATAATGGAGGAGGAGATTCCCTGCAGTGGTTAGGGAAGAGAGGAAAAAGGCATGAATGTGAAACAAACCAGATCACGACAGCGCAGAAGTTTCTCTGAGCCCACTCAGCGGCATCAGCCCAGGCCAAGATGACAGTCAGGCGGGTGGAAGCTGGAAGCAGGATAGTGTCAGCAGAACGAATGGGGATGACGACAGCATCTACCTCGCTAGGCTGAGCTGGCAGTTAAATGAGAAAATGTACCTGAAGTCCCAGGCACCGAGAAAGGGACTCAATAAAGATGGTACTATCATCATCACTTTCAGGAAAGACTGGTTTCATTAGCTTCCTTGCTAATTTGTCCCTAAGCATATGCTTTTAGAATAGTTTAAAATACGGAAGTGACTTTGCCAACTAAATGGAGAAGCTGAACTTATGATCTAAGAGGGTATGTGTGTGTGCGCACAGGCATCTGTGTCCATGGGTCTGCGTTACGAATTTGCCTGGCTGAATCCCTGAGTTTGACAGGGCTTTTGAATTCTTTCTGCTCATACTGTCTATGAGATAAAGACTGAAGCTGACTGATTTGTCTATTCGAAACTTCACAGAAGAATAAATAAATCTAGCATTTCACAGAGACTCCATGGGGAAGATCACATCTACAAGGTCACTACAAGGATTAGCATCAGTGGAAGATGACCAGTAAGAAAGACCAGCTATTAGAGGTTAAGACACGAACACTTAGTGGAGAAGATAGGCAGTTAGCCATTTAACCTTGCCCAGGTGAGTTGATATGACCTCAGTCTTCTTATTCGTAAAACGTTGGGTGAGAAGATAATCTCAGGGGTCTTGTCATCTGTGGTACGAAAAGGTACACTTGGGGTAAAAAGGAATCGGCACTGGATACAACGTCAGAAGATCTGCATTCAAGTCCTAGCTCTGCTGTTCCTTAATTGTGTGACCATGGACCTCACTTTTCCTCTCAATGTCTCTGGGTCTCAGTTTTCTTAAACATAAAATGGGGCTATTTGACACTCAGAGGCTGTCATAAAAACCAAGATCGAGGATGTGAAAGGAGTCTTATACAGAGAAAGAGCTGATGAACTCCAAGAGTTTCCACAGGTCACTGAGAAGGCATGACTGTGTCACAGAACATGGCCATCGGAGAGCTGGACTGGGCCCTACATTGTGAGTCCCTGCTGCCTGCAGAGAAGACTGAAAGTCACTATCCAGCAAAAGGCTGAAAGAGCTTTCCTGCTGCAGTCTCTCCAAGGTGGGCCAAAATACTTGATCCGCTGAAGTCGCCGAAGTCAGCCTCCGCTTTGCCCGGAGGAGCAAATGGCGGCCTGTCCAACTCCCAAGAGCTTTCTTTGGGTGTGGTGAGGTGGGGCAAAGGAAAGGAGAAAAAAAACCCCAGGGCCTTAGAGTCTAAAGAACAAAACAAGCGAAGCGTGTATTTTGTGGGCTGAGGAAAAACAGGGCAGAATCTTGTTTCTTGCCAGTCCTCCGGGCCAGACCTCTCTGACCAAGCTAAGGACACACTTCCAGAGCAGGTAGACAGGTGTGGCGGGGAGAGGCCTTGCACCTGGGGGATGCTTTCACAGCCGCTTAGTGTTCCTCTGATTCTTTCCAGCCTGCCTGAGCCCAGCAGAGAAGAACGAGGGAACGAGGCAAGAGGGGGAAGGAGGGAGAAGGGAGGACAGCGGCAGGAAGGCGGAGGAGGGAAGCCCTCAGCCAGAGAGCTGGGGTTACTCTCGGTCAGCGCCCTCCAGTCCCCAGCTCGGATTTCAAGATCGCTGTAGTCTCTTTTGTTCTACATGAAAAGGAACCACAGCAATCAGCTGCTTGAGAAGTGGGTGGAGAAGGCGAATGAAAAAAACGAGAAGTGGAGAAAGAGATCACGTCAGCATCCAAGGCCCAGATACTCTTCTTAAAAGGACCCCAGGAGGGTCTCGCAGCCCTCACTCTATCAAGTGGCCTTCAGGGACCCGGGCCAAATTCTAACTCAACCTAAGCTTGTCTGGCTTTATAAACAAGACCCTGAAACATTTCTCTGCTATAAAAGGACTGGTAAACAAACACACTCCAGTGTCTTCTTGGTTTTTTCTTTTCTTGTTGTTGTTGTTTTGGATTGCTCCCCCCCCCACCCCCCCATGCTAGGGCTGTATTTTCTTCTTCAAGGATAAGTACTGCCTGTTTCACGGAGACGGCTGGACCCTCCTCTGGGGAGTTCAGGGCTTTGGAGAAGCAGGTAAAGCAGCGTGACTGGGCTGTTCCAGGCTGGGGGCGGGTGCACGACGACACACAGACAGATGGACTCCGGGGCAGATGAAAGAAAGCCAGGATCCTGGTGTGCACAGAGCCTCGGAACCTCCCTGCTGGGCGTCTGAGCCCGGGGCTCCCAACCCAGGCCAGCTTTCCTTCTCTATGGGAAAGGCTTGCTGAGGGATACTAAGACATAATGAAAAGATCTCAGGTTCTAGAGTCTGGCTGACCTGGATCAAATCTCAGTTCCCGAATTTTCCAGTTATGTGGCCTTGGAGAGGTCCTTTAGGCTCTCTGGGCCTGCATTTCTCTGTCAACGGAGGTCTACCTCACCAGGGGCATGGGTTAGGTAAGCACTAATGACACTAAATATGTAAAGCACCCTGAATACTGACTCATTATGTATGAGAAAATACAAGCTGAAAGTTAAACAAGTTCAAAATAAATATTGATAAAGTCATGATAACAATTATGTGAAGGGTTCCCAAGAGAAACCAGAAAATGCAGGGTTATGCTCCCCGAACTCTTTGAGGCAAGTCCTGGGGAAGCCAGAGCCTTCTCTCGAAACCGATGGGAGTTCCATAAATTTAGGAGCCACGCAGTCCTTAAAGTATTTTACATGTAATGTGAATTTGCATTCGTTGAACAAACTTTTAAATGGCTACTGAACCCCAAACACTAAAGCAGCAATATTTCTCGGTGCTCTTTGAAGGCCCGAAGCTGCAAGAAGAGAGCTGTTACATAAAGACATGATCCCTCCCCACACTGCCTCCCAAGAGGAGGTGGAGGGAGGGTCGATGAACACAGCTGTGAGCCTCCCGCCCTCTCTGCCACTCCAAACACAGTTGTGAGCCTCCCGCCCTCTCTGCCACTCCAGAGTCCGTCCTAGTTGAAAGCGGTGCGGGGGCGGGGCGGACACTATACATCCTTCCCCAGATGCACCTACTGAGACAATAGCATACTCGTGTCTCACTGAGAAGTGGCCAAGGTGAGCGCAGTTGCTGGTAGCCCTTGGAAAGAGGACTCACATCAACTGATAAGCATCTGAACAATCGCCAGGTCCTCAAAGAGCCAGTGGGAACCGCAGCCCCAAAGGAAGAGGGTGACTTGCTCGCACTGGTCAGGAGCACTGGTGGTGCAAAGGGTAGCAGATACAGTCCGGCAGGCTTTGGAAGCCGGAAGGAAATGAAGGTAGCCCTGCGGAGATAGCTTTGGCCCGAATGAGCTCTGGGACTAAAAGGAAAATGAGTTCATGAGTTAGGGGCTGAGAAGGGAGCCTTTCTGGGACTGGACTAAGAAAGAATTGTTAATATATATAAATAGCTTAGTAGTTCTTCTTTTAAAGTTAATAAACTATATTAAGGGACAAGATAGTGATTTGTGGGCAGGGGAAGGTGATTAGCATTTACTGATCATCGGACATGTTATATGTATTTTTTTTTAATCCCTAAAACAAACTTACAAGGAATGTATTATTCCCATTTTTCAAATATGAAAACAGACCCAGAGAGGTTAATACCCTGTTCAAGGTTACAGGGCAAGCAAATGGTAAATTTGCACCCAATCAGCTCCAGCTACAAAGCTTAGGCTCTTTCTATTATATCGGGAATTAAGTAAATTTCTATATACTCTTTAAAAAAATGCTCCATCATGATTTTGACATCAAAAGCTAATGATGCCACCCCTACTTCTCCGCATAGGAATAAAAATGAGAGCATGGTGTGGGGGGGAGATGCTGAGCTTTGGGGTCAGACAAACTGGATTCAATTCACAGCCTTATTCTATGACCTTGGGCACCAGACATAAAGCCTTTCCAGCCTCAGTTTCCTCGTCAATAAAAGGAGGATGATAACATCAGCCTGCTAGTGCCAGTGTAAGTCTTGAAGGGAACAATATATTAAAATGGAAAATGGCATCATTACTGGATGCAACTTGGTCTGTTGGACAAAGTGTCGCTCTGAGGCTGCCCTTCTGAGAGTCACCTCAATGGTGCTAAGAGGGCCAGAGACAGGCAGCTCTCAACTAGAAGCAAACTGGACTCCCAAACTGCCCTTTGTCACCCAAGATTATACACAGAATCTTAAATTTCTAAGATTGTAAAATAAATCTTAAGCTGGAAAAGTCCGTCATAAAATACTAGGGTTTTTTTTTTTTTTCAATACTGCTCTTGATGATAACAATCCAAACGCTGAAAGGCAGTCCAGTGTTGTGGGGTACATGCTGTCCTGTGATTGAGTGCACTTGTGCTTTCTATTCTCGCCTGGGTAAAGCTGACCTTTGATTTGATTTAGTTCAAGCAATATTTCAACACAGTGTTGCAGCCTGGCGGCCACCTGATTCCAGCCTGGCTGGGAGCAGCCCCTATCCCAGATGGAAACCAGGGGCCCGGGCTCTGGGATACAGCCTGGCTGGGACAGGTCTGGGAAGACTCTCTCATGTTGGGCAGAAAGGTTTTAAAACACAAAACCCTAAAACTCTAAATCAGAACTTTTGATGTGTACATACAGAAAATGAATTGCAATCACCCAAAGGTTTAAAGGAATTTCCAGTTCAATGATGTAATATTGACACATGTCATCAGATCTTCCAACAAGATGACACACAGGGAGCCCACATGGGCAAAAAACAAAGTTTGGGGCTGCAGCCTCAACTGCAGCGGCTGCTCAAGGGATGAAATGAAAGGGTTCAGGCAGGGAAGGAGATGTGGCCGTGAGTCACAGGATGTTCTCTCTGGACGGGCCTCGGGGACCGTTCCTCCCATGCCTGTTACCCACGAAGCCTGGAACTAGAGCAAGTTTGGCATTTCTCCTTTGGGAGCCCTCTTATCTCCTTTCTGATTCCATCCCATCCTGTGACCTTGGGGAAGTTTCTGGCTACACTGGGCTGTTCTCTTCAGGATGTAATAACAGCAAGAGTATGAAAGACTGAAGTTGTAATCCTTTTCCTGCCTCTTGGCAGCAGTGCCACCTTAGGCAAGTTACTTTGCCTCTCTGAACTTCGGCTCCTTCATGCACATAAAAAGGGTCAAAATTTCCTACTTCACATGATGGTCGTGAAAACGCAGTGAACGAAAGTACAAGCCTGGCACTTCTATAATATGCCAGATACTATGCTAAATGCTTAAGCATTATTAGCTTATTCATTCCCCGCAGGATGTCTGAGAGAGGTTCTGTTAATATGTCCACTCTGAGGAAACTGAGACACAGAAATGTGATGGAATGACCTGCTTGTAAGCAGTAGGGCCAAGGTTTGAACCTCGGCAGTCTGGCTGCCAAGTGTGTTCCCTTAACACCGAACTGTGCTGCCCAGTGGATGTTTACAAGATGATAATTTTACATCTCCTTCCCTCAACACCCTGCCACAGCCAACAACACTGCCATGTCACTGAAGCCTGCCCTGCCCTCTGGGGATCATGTCATTTCGATTGTCAAAGATCAAAGCAGAATCAAAGGCCCATACAGCTAGTTTTCAGTATTGCCAGTAAATCCAACAGCCAGGCAGTTATGACCCTTTCCCCCAAATAAATTCCAGCATAGCCCTCGGGGCTTATTTCACAAAAGTGTTACAGAGCACGCCAGACAGGCCAAACCAACCAGATTCGTACCATGAAAATATGAAAAACGGCAGCCACGCCACTGACACGCAGAAACCCAGCCGAAGGGATGGGAAGCTCAAGACCCAAGTCAGGATGTCAGGATGCACGCAGCGCTGCGCTGGATCTCTCTTCCAGTCCCATCCCTGTGCGGCCCTGGCCTCAGTGATGTGGGATATCCTCAAAGGGACAGCACCAGCCAAGCCACAGAAGGCCCAACGTACTTCCTTGTTCTTTCCCAGCAAAGTTCTCCCAAGCTTCAGAGGACCCTACGTCCTGGACAGAAAGCACTGCAGGAACCCCTCTTCAGGGGCAACGGGAGGCCAGATGTAACCCTAGTCCTCAACTAGGAAGCTGAGATAAGGCGCTCTAGGCCATGGCAAAGAGCCATGCAGGCTGTGCACTAGCTAACTTCAGGAGCACCATTCTCGTGGGAAGTGCCATTCGCACGGACCGTGGTGTGCATGGAAGCCCCGGAAGTGAACAATGTGGCAGCCCCTGCATATAGTTCGAAAGCCATCCCTCCTCACCTACCTGGCCTGGTCTCATTTAGCAGGTCTGAAAAACCATCTCCTGAATTCCCACAGAGCATATGTGGGGCTTCTGTTAAAAGGTGTTGGTGCAGCTATAATTTGGGACAGGGCCTTTCACCTAGAGAGCTAAACTCTCGGCTCAGCGTGGAAGCTGCTGAGTGCCCTGCATAGGGGAGACTGGGGGTCTGGCATCCAGCCCCACCACAGAACCCACAGCCCTGTCCGTTGGGCCGGGCCTAAGCTAGAGAATGCTCACAGCACCCTCCCACGCCCAGGAACTGACCCTGGCCAGCTAAGCAACGGTGACACTGAGGGAGTAGCCGTGGGATGCCACAGTGAGCAAGAGCCCAGCTACCTGTGGGAATGGGGAACAGCAGGGGAGGTCGGGGGACTCCATAGAGGAGATGTACAGGATGGTCCACCTAGGATGGCAAGAGGCCTCAGCCCCGGAACACGTACTTCCCAACTTCCAGCCAAGTAGGAAGCCTTTATCACTATATATGGCGCAAACTCGGGAGGGGTTTGGGCCCATGGTACCATCTAGAGATGAAGGATTTGGGAAAGAAGCAAGGCACTGGGGCAAGGCGGACGTCGGAGCAGAATGTTCAGCAGGAAGCAGGCTAATGAGCTCGTCGGGTAACACAAAGTGATGCAGTCAAGTAGCTCAAAAGGAACTAAGCAGTAAAAACAGAGAAGCAAAGGGACACCTCCTTCTCCAGCCCAGTTCTGACCAAGCGGCACCAGCGCCACCTGGGAGGCCTTAGATCTGGCGAGTCTGCCAGATTCACCAACGTCGGGGCAGGTGGGCCAGTTGGTGAGAGGTCCACAGGCGGAGGGAGGGAGGAGGGTGAGAAGGAAGCCGGTTCTCTCTCTCTCCAGTGCCTCTGGCAGGTGCAGATAAGGATTCTCTCTTTAAGAAAAAGAATATTTTTTGAAACCCTACTTTGGCAATTTTTGATTGCTAAGAATTCTACAAGGACCCTGGAAGGGTGCTATGAATGGGAATCTTTTTTCATTTCTCCATAAATCCACTTCGGGCCTCTGGGTTCATTGCAGCTTTTCCAATAAAGTTCTGGAAGGTAAACCTTGTGGGAAAAAAAGAAAGCCAAGACTGGTTTAAGGACTTTTGTCATTATTATTAATTTAGGCTCCTGTTGATGTGGGTTCACACAAGGGAATCCACTCAAAAGTAACATGCAGTGGGCTTTTATACCTTTCAAAGCACTTTCACTTGATCCCTAAAATCTCTGTGAAGGGTGGGTATCTTTTTTTTTCTTTAAAGAAGATACTTATTTATTTTTAGAGAGAAGACAAGGGAGGGAGAAAGAGAAGGAGAGAAACATCGAAATGTGAGAGAAACATCAATCAGCTGCCTCTCACACGCCCCCAGCCAGGGACCTGGCCCCCATGTACCCTGATCAGAATCAAACCAGCGACCTTTCGGTCTGTGCGATGACTCCCAACCCACTGAGCTATACCAGTCAGGACATAGGGCAGGCACCGCTTTCACCATCATTCCACGAAGATTCACTGACTGCTCAGTGCCTGCCCGTTGCTACGCTGATGCTCAGGGAGAGCCCTGAATAAGGCTCGGCCCTGCCCTCGGGGGCTACAGTACAGGGGACACCCCACATCACCAATGAGTCCCACGTGGTCCCCCATCCAAGTGCTGATCAAAGTTCCAAGATAAAACATTTTCAGGTTGTTTGGCCAGAGCCCCAATTTCGAGGCCAGAAAAGTTGAGGCCCACAGAAGTTAAACAAATTAGCGAAGCCAAGGAGTCAGCCAGGAACAGAAGAGGTGGCAAACGAACTCCGATTTATGGTGTGTCAACAATGTGCCATGCCCCTGCCATCAGTCATCCACAGATTAGATTTCATCCAATTTAATACTCAACCACCCTCAGGGCAGCTACTCTACATTTTTCAGGTACACTGAAGGTCAGAAAGAATCAAAAGCATGCCCAAGGTTCACGCATAAAGAGGCTGAGTTTATTCCCAAAATGAATCTTAATACAAAGCCCAAATATCTTTCTCCTATACCAGTGTTTTCCAATCTTCAACCAAACGACTCTTACAGTTTTACCATACCCAAATAAAATGTCTTCGTTAAATCAACTTTTATTTTTTCCTGTTTAACATCCTCCTAAGCAATAATACCCATGAAATTGCAATTGATATGGGTTAAAATTAAAAGTTGTCATCTGTGTGCTGCCTGAAATCACCACAGACACCACACAAAACTCACTCAGAGAAACACCCCTTGACAGTTTGCATCTCACAGAAACAAAACCTAGACCTGTCACTTTCTCTAGAGTTTCTGAAAATTTACCCAATTTTTATTTTTATATTTCCGTTGGGCTGCAGCAATGAGAGGGACTGGGGAAGAATGAATGCTCCTCACAGACTCCCAGACATTGTCAGCCACCATTCAACCTGCCTGTTTGTAGGTTTAGGAAGAAAATAATAAAATGTCCAAAAAGTTCCAGTGATGAGAAGACTCAGTAAGGTCCCTCTCTAAGACTTCCTATGTGGATCTCTCATTAGGATGACTTCAAGGATAGTTAGACTCATCTATGATTTAATTTTGGAACCAAGAGGCCTTCTCGGTTGGAAGATTATCAGGCCAGCACAGGAGAGCACTGGTGAAAGAGAACTGCAGGTTTAGCTGTGTCCCATTCCCAGGACATCCCTCCTGTGGCTGTGAAAACTGGGAAAGCCACTGTCCTCTTCCTGTCTAGAACAGAAGTTCCATATGGACAGGGGGTATGTTTGATTTGTACACCACTGAGTCCCAACACCCTGGGTTGAATGATTGAATCAGTCAGCCTATTTATCTGTAAAATGAACTAAGCCTCTAAGGTTTCATCCACTAAGTGAAAATAAAGCAATGCTCTGGCCCAGGAAACCACGGACTAAAAGAGTGTTTGAGTAGAGACCCCTCATATGCACAAATTATCTATGGAGAGTCCAAAGGATTTAGCAGATGCAAATTGAAGGAAAGAACAAGATAAGTCCTCCGACTTGATCACAGAAGCCAGAGCTCAGCAGCTGAGCATTAATGATGACGTGGATTGGTGCATCTTTAAGATGCTCAGTGGTAGTGTCGAAGGGGTTGTTAGTCTCCAGCGGACTGACCCAAACCGCAAACTTTGGTCCCACAGTCATCACCGACTTGCTTAAAAACAGGAAGAACTATTTATTAAAAACCTAGATGACAGAAAATGATAAGCAGCAGCAAACACAGTACATGGCAAAACCGAAATCTAAAATGGTTTTGGTAGGACGACACAACATAGAGGATCTAAAAATGTAAAATAGAAAAGAGATAGGTATTTTCCTTAGGTTCAAAAAGCCAACAGCACAATTAGGAAATGGAGAACAAGTAACTTGCAATAGTGAGTAGTTAAAAGACTCCAGTTTGGGTTGCCTGCCCATGGGCTATGAGTCAAAAGTTTGACGTGGGTGCCCAAAAGCCCGCCACAACCTCAGATTGCATTAGAAATGCAGTGCTCAGAACAAAGGAGGCAAAAGTCCCTTTTGCTTTGTGCTGGAATAGTGTTGTAATTTCTGATAAACTTCAAGAAAGACAGAGACACACTGAAACGCAACCAGAGGGGAGGCACAAATTGGAGGAGGGGAAAAAAAAGGCCTTTCAGAAGTCGAGAAAAATCACAAACTTTAGAGAGAGAGGAGGTAAAAAAACAAGAGCTATCTTTAACTATTTCAAGGGAAATAGAATTAGCCTCATTCTCTATAAGGTATAGCAGGGTGGTGGATATTTTCTGATCATGAAAGCTGTCAACACCCAAAAAAGAGCTGCTATATGTGAGAGGTAAGTCCCCGGCTCGGGAAGTGGGTATATGAGAGAGAAGGCTGAGGAGGGCAAGGTTTCTGACCAAGGGTCCTTCCCACCCTGATGGTGACAGGGCCAGAAAGCCGAGCACAGGCCTCCAAGCCAGGAGCTGCCCTGGCACACCTCGGCCCCTGATCCCCTCTGAAATCTAGAGTGCTGGGCCAATTCGGCAAAAAGTGACGACTTCACCTTCTAGAAGCAGCGGCATTTCCCACGTTTCCCTGAGGCCTGGCTCTATGCTGCAAGACAGGCAAAGACGGGGAAAGCGATGTAAGAAACAGCTACAGGGCAGAAAAGGAAACACCCTAGATCCATGGAGAGCTGCGCACTGACATGACACCATCAGAATCAGAGGAGCTGTGCAGGTGAAGTTTTTTCCAGTGCTGTTTTGGTTTCTCTGCTCCTACCCTAACCCGTAGGGCCAGTTGCTCAAAGAAAAAAACATAGTTCTGTGTCTGAGGAAGCCCCCACCGAGACCTGAAACAGTTTAACAACTTACCCCCACCCCGCCACCCCCTCAGCCAGTCTATTTCTCCAGCTGTGAGGGTGGCAGCAGAAGAGCAAGGCCAGGTGCTCAGAAAAGCGTCACAGACACGTAAGAGCAATACTGACTCCCATTTATTGAATACCTACTATGTGACAGACGCTTAGATTTTACACTGCAAGTTACCTATTAATGTACAGCTAAGGAAATTAAGGCTCAGAAAAGTTCAATGGCTTGGCAAGATGTCACCGCTCCAAAAAAATCATACCTCACCGTCACTAAATGCTTCCTAAAAAGAGCCAGATGCTACTTTTCAGCAAATAAATGTTATATCTTATTTATTCCTCAAAACAATCCCATGAGGTAGGTTCCGCTACTGTCCCCATTTCACAGATGACAAGCCGAAAGGGCCTACCTAAGTGACTTATTCACAAAGCCGCGAACGCAAAGTAAAATCTCTAACATTCTCTCCTCTTTCCTCTGAGCCACGCTGTCTCTCTGTAGCAGAAGAAATTACCTGAGCTCTGCCTCGGACCTACCAGGCAGTTGTCCTTCAGTAGATGAGGAGGGACTGATGCTTGCTCGGTGCTTGCTCCCTCTCTGTGTCCTGCGCTGGGACAGACACACGTGTGCGGAACCGGAGGCCAACTGGGCAAGAAAATGGCATCCAGACGGCCCGGCCCTGCAGCCAACAGGGGTCCAGCGGGAGGCGCCTCCAATCTGACCCTACGCCCCATCGCACCCCTCTCGGAGGTGAAGCGACACCTCCTTCGTGGCAGCATTCACGCAGCTTTGCCGCCCTTTGTCCTCAGGCCGCGCACTGCCCACTGCCTCTTTCCCAGCCCAGAAGAAGGACGGTTCTGCCTGCCCGAGAGAAAACGCCAATCCACATCCGGTTTAAACTCTAACGCTTTCCACCATTTCTCTTTTGCCAAGTGGATCAAAAACTGGGAGGCCTTTCGGAGAGAGCTGGCCCACCCTGGCCCTCCCAAACACCAAACCGAGTAAAAAGTACCTTCCTGGAGCCACGAGAGCAGCTGGCAGTGACAGCAGCTGGGGAGTAATTTATCACCGACATTGTTTACAACCACCAACGCATAGTGATGATAGAATGCAGACTGACTTCTAGTGGGCTTCATTATTGCTTTTAAATTCTCTACAGGCCGTGCACAGCACCACTGTCTGTGCCCAGGGGACCATTCCCACGCCCCCGGCCCCTGCTAGGCCGCTGTGTGGGCGGCTGCTCCCTGGTTTCTTCAGCCAGCTTCTCAGTCAGCAAACTGCCTGCCCCTCAGACACTTCCTTAATGGCATTTCTGGCACTCATCAGATTTTAGAGGTCAAGAGTTCACTTTTTAAAGAGCTGAGTTCAAATGTCCATCAGACTAAATCAAATGACTAGGAGGAAGATGAATTGCATCTTCCTTTTAGAAATAAATGTTTACTTTCATATATGCGTATCGGATTGCTCTTATATGCACATAAGTATCCCCGTCTATAAATGTGCCCATTCACTGCAACCATGCGGCAAACTCCAAAGGAATGAAGTTGGAAGCCACCTGCACCCCTAACTGTCCTAACACCGAGCCTGTGCCATTCCTCTCTGGGGATTTTTCGGTCACCCCAAAGGGGGCTGGCGCACTCACCGCCTTCCCAGCCCCTTCTCAGACGGCTCCTGCAGAAAGGCCTTCCCGCCCAGCCACAGAGAGGGAAACCCCAGCAGGGAAGAGCTAAAGGGCCCAGCAGCAGGCCACCTGAGCTGCTCTCTCGATGGTACAGGTCCGTTTCCGATTACAAGCCAATACACAGCAAGGCTTTTGCTTACCTGAGCTGTTATTCTCGATCTTCTGTAATGTTCTCAGAACCTTGTGTATGTCCTTCATGCTGGTATCTTTCTGGCTATACAAAAGAAGCCGCTGCGCATCTGAGAATAGGCGAGACACACTGCAGGGAGGACAGGGAAAGCACAGAAGCTCTAGTTAGGCCAGCTGATTCTCCCTCACGAAGCAAGTTCCGGCCTGATGCACACGCCGGGCCTGGCTGCCTGCTCTGCCGCTCCGGCTGCGCCCACGCCCAGCTTCACCGATCCCCTCTCCCTCTAAACAACCACCCACAGGCCGTGCCCAAAACGCTCTTCCCCACGAGTCCACCAGACCCTACCACCTCCTTCAAGGCCCAGCCTACGTGCCTCCTCCCCAGGACGCCCTCCCTCCCTCATACACACACACACAAACGCACACACTCCCCCAGGGCCAGCTTATCCATGAGACACAGTGGGCACAGAACCTAAGGCTCAGGACACTCTCGGGGTCCACAAAAAAATGCTAATTTCTTTTAGATTCAAAATAAAAACCAATATTCAGGATATGTATACGATGGATCCAACGTGGATTATATTCCTCTTTAGGCCAACACACTTATAAAGTTTTTAATATTTCTGCATGGAAGAAGGGGCCCACGAAAGCAACCAAGCCCAAGGTCCATGTGATGTGGCCCTGCCTGCCCCAGCTGCAGTTTCCCCAGAACTGCCTTGAGCCCTGACTGGTGTGGCTCAGTGGACTGGGCGTCATCCTACAAACTGAAAGGCTGCCAGTTGAATTCCCAGTGAGGACGCGTGCCTGGGTTGCTGGCCAGGCCCCCTGTTGGAAGCCTGCGAGGGGCAACCAATCCATGTTTCTCTCGCATGCTGATGTTTCCCTCCTTCTCTCTCTCCCTCCCTCGCCGACTCTCTCTCTAAAAGTAAATAAAATCTCTTATTTAAAAAAGAAAAAAGAAAAGAACAGTCTGGATGCATCTCCTACAGCCCGTTCTAACTCATACCATGGTTCTATGCACTCCGAGAACCTTCAATGGCTCACTCGGCAAACACTCGTTAAGCCCATACTTCTATCTGGTGTTGAAGTCCGGAGCCAGGAACACAACGGCAAAGGAAGTGGCATCCTGGCCCTCAGGAAGCTCACGCCAGGGAAGAAAAAGACCAGACAGTGGGACGCAGCAGTACAACAGGCACGGACAGAGCAAGAGAGCTGATCTGAGGACAGAGGGGCCCCTGGCCGTGAGCTCCCGGAAGGCAGGCCTCGGCTTGTGCACAACTTTTCACCTACCCCTCCGCCAGCTCCCAGGCCCAGAGGTGCGGATGCACAGTGACTGTCTGCTAAAAGAGCGGGCTAACTGACAAATGGAGCAGGTGTCTCCCCAGGAGGCCAGAGCTCTCGTCTTCCCTTCCCAACTTATCGGCCACATGGCTTTTAGCTACACACCGTTACTCCTAAAATATGGCAAAGAAAGGTCTCCAATCGGACAGCAATTCTCTCTCCCCCCATTCTGCAGACTTCATACACAAACTTTTACAAAAGCAACTTCACTCAAATCCAACCATTCAAAACTCTCCAGAGGTTAAGAAGGGGAGGAAAAGAATTAACTGGCAAACGCAGGGAAGAAAACCTGATCTGGTACTTACATGGACTTGTTAAAGTTTCCAACAACTCCGGGAGCCTCCCCAGGAGTCGGATAACGGAAACATGGGTTATTGGCATTACAGATAATCCCCTGGAGCCAGGGAAGTGTTCCTGCAGAGGGCATGGCTTTGTTTGGAAAGTGGCCTGTTGACACCGAGGAGAAGAAAAACATAGGAGAGACATTAGTTCTTGAGGCAGTTTTGGCACTTGATCTTTATCTCTATTGGTTCCATACATTCTCCATCCCAAATCAGCCTGTCCCATTCCCCACTTCACAAACTAATCCGACCCTGAGCTGCAAATTTAGCATCAGATAGCGATTCTGAATTCACTTGACCTCATCTGTCTGTAGAACGGGAATCCTGGCACGAACCTTGGAGAAGTGGTGAGAGGGGCAGATTAGACCATATACAGAAAGGGTCTGGTATATTAGTTTGTCTTCCACGGTCCACCTCACTTTTCAGAGACACAGAGGGGCCCTGAGGATGACCTAAGCCAATGCAATTCCTTCATTCTCTAAGGAGGAAACTACAGCAAGAAACTGTGGTCAGTGGACAACACTCAGGAATCAGTCTATTGGGGGTAAATCAGGACTGGGGGTAGCACCCACTTTTCTGTGATCCAAATCCATCTCCATCCCTCCAACCTGTGCCCCCCCCCTTTATACCTGAGCCTTTCTCAGTCCCCTCTGTACAGTCCTCTGCTGGTCAAACCTATGTTAATGTCACCTCCTCTGCCAGCTCACAAGCTCCTCAAAGGCACCTGACAGACACGCTAACATGGGGTCAGATGTCATCTGTGAAGCTACATTTGTTGCTGCTGTTGCATCTCTGCTCGAAACCGTGAGCCCCGTTCAACAGGTCATCTGCTCACTCTCCTTTGCCTTCATTATGAAGGAGCTTCTGACAAACAGCGAGACTGGGTGGGTTTGGCTAGCCCAAGGTGTCAAAGGCACAGTTTGGTTTGTGGCAGACTGCCATGGGCACTGCCTCTGAGGATACCAAGACAAGTGTGCCACGTGCCCGGGAACAGGAGCTCTTACCCTGAGGACCAAGCATGTGTGAATTCTTTCGGACAGAAAGGCCACGGCTGCAGCTTTGCTCATGTTCCCCGGGTTGTCTGTGAACCCAGGGAGGTAACAACCACCGAGAGCCATGGCTCTCTAGGTGGCAAAGAGCTGTGGAGCGCCGTGGACTCTGGGGCCAGGCCAACTGGGAATCACATCCAGTCCCTACAACAAACTAAGCAGAGACTTTGGCCAAGTCACTGACCCTCTAACTCTCAGCTTCCTCATCGGTAAAACAGTGATAAAAATGCAATCTACTTCATAGAGCTGCAGTGAGTATTCCAGGGGCTCTGACGTGCAAAGCATGTAGCTGAGTGCCTAGCACAGTGTAAAGGCTCAAGGGATGGGCCTGTTAGGATTACGGAGGCACTGTGGTGGTGAGCCTACAATAGTACTTACTCTGGTACTGTCCAGCTAGGAACACTCCAAATCTCACAACTACAACCTTCCCCCAAAGCAGGAACCCTGTTTTACTCATCTTCCGACTTTCATGCAAATATGCTAACAGAGTCTCCCCAGAACCTAACCCAGAGCGAGGACTTGCTACAAAGCATTTCAGTATCGCAGTACTTCTATCTGTCTTTTTCTCCTATCCATATTCCAACTGAGAGGCAACATCCAAAGCAAGGATGCAACACGATCTGATCACTGTGGCCACTCTGCAGGACTCTGGCCTGTTCAACATTTACTCAGTTAACCTCCTTATCTCCCTGTTAATAGTTCAAGGAAAACCAAACAAGGCCCCTTGCCTAAGTCAGCTGCTCCTATACAGGGGAGATTTATGTAACCCAACCAAGTACTCGAAGGACCACGGAAGTCTCCCGTTTAACCTCCCAGAGATTCTGGCACTGGGGACAGAGGAGTGGTGGTCCAGGTAGCACAAGACAATAGAAGGTGAAGGTATTCCAGCCTATGTCTTGGTGGGTGAAGCAAAGACCCTTCCCTGTGTGTTATGTCCACTTATTCGCAAGCAAAAGCAGGGAAAGTGCTTGACATGGGTGCACAGGATGACAATCAAATAGCAGAAGGGGATCCCAGGAGCCGGGAAAGTAATGAGGACCTCGATGGCTCTGGTCAAGCTGGGAAAGATTTATGCGGATGAATGATACATTCTTCCTTTACTTCCAGAGACAAGACACCCCTGCAAGATTCACCTGAGCAATCCACCTTCCAGCTAGGTCCCTGGAGGTAGTGAGAACAGGGGGTGAGGTGCACAGGTGGAAGGCAAGAGTCTTACCTGCCTTCTACAGGTACAGCAATTCCACATTTCTAAGGATCTACAGTCCAGATTTAGGGAACTCTGGGTTAAAATTCAACAGCTTGTTCAAGATAACCACCTCAGCAAGTGTCAGTGACAGGATACAAACGAACCCCAATCTGTCTGATCCAAAGTCTGCCTATTTCTACTACACCATTTTGCCTGCCTGTGATCATGCCAGAGAGAGAACAGCCAAGCGGATGAAAAAACTGGGTTTTCCCTAAAACACACACATCAGTGGGGTTCAGGGTAGTTCTCAAATAAAAGCAAATATGCATTGGCTCATTAATCTTTGAGGTTCCAAAAGAGAAGACAGAATCATCTCCTGGGCCCACAAACTGAGTGTGTATTTCATTTTATATTGTTTTCCTTTTTTGGTGAAATCTGAAAATCACTTCCAGTAGAATGTCCCTGAAGTTTTGTGGGGTTTCTAAAAACCTGAATATAGAGGGGTGGGCAAAAATAGGTTTACAGTTGTAATATTAATAAGTAAGAATAAGCTCTGTGTTTTGCATACTCACAACTGTACACCTCTTGCCCACATCTGAATATAATGTGTACTAGGAAATTAGCAGGTAAAGAACTGCCTCTATGGGTTGTTTCCCAAACCAAGGACACAATTAAAAAGTGACCCTGGAGCCATCCCTGCCCTGAAGAACAGTACCCTATAAGCCCACGAGGCTGGCAGAGTGTGGGTGGAGTTGGTTCATGGTGGTAAAATTATAGTGGCCATGGAACAGAGGTTCCAGCTAAACCTCCTACGTAACTATTGATCATTTAGACTGGGCCATTTCTGCAGCGTCAGTCCTTCCAACAAGCCAAGCAGGAGATTAAGACGTGACTGTGGGATAATGACAGCCATAGAGCATCGGTTTTATTATAGAGATGAGGTACCAAGAAGCTAAGTCACTTGCCCAATGTGATATACCTAGTAATTGCTGAAGCTAGGATGCCAACCCAAGTAACCTAACATCTCAAGCTTGTGTCCTTGGCCACTGCTGTGTGTTCCATGCTCACTGTAAAGGCTACCATCAAAACAAAGGATTGGGAGCCAGGTGACCCAAGCTTTACTTCATCTTCATCATCACTTATTAATGCCTGACCTTGTGCAAGTCCCTGCCCTCCTCTGAGCCCCAATTTACTTATAAAGCAAATGATAATAATGAAGTCTAATACGCAAGGTTGTTATAAGAATCAAATCAAATAATATCAGTCAAGCTGAGAATTCCCCCACAAATGCTTACAATTATTCCACGTGTTCCATGATCTGCATCGGTCTGATAAAGACACACCGCACATGAATAACCCTGGCAGGGACCAGACAGCAGTGGTGGCAAGGGACTGCCCTAAGGTGCCTTTTTTAATCACCACTTTCTGAACTCTCAATAAGGTTATTTTACTTTTATGGTTTACAAGGTATGAAACAGGCACTGACTATTATTACAGTTACTGTTACAACCATTCACAAGGCCTGAAAGTAGTTTCCAGAGTTCACACCCTATCAAAAAAATTGGGTGTCTAGCTTTTCTGTTCCAAGCCATTTTACAGTGCTTCCTAAAGGCAGCATCTTGGGGAAGGTCAAATTTCGCCCATGCCCACTGCCCAGGCTCCACTTGCAGTGGTGAGTCTCAGGCAGGATGCTCAGATACTCACATTCATGTTGTTCATAGGGTGGGTAGCTCAGCCGAACGGAGATCAGGATCAGGAAGATAAACAGAGGCCAGGCCACTTCCAGCAACAACTGACACTGAGTGGGAAATAAGACAGAGAAAGGTGAATTTAAACAATAAGGCGGATGCCTGATGTTAGTGAGCTTTGGGACATCCACAGTAAAGTTCAACAACTGGTCGACTACTGCAGCCTCTCCTACCACTCTCTAAGCTTTCCTAACACCTCACTGTTCGCAGTTCTCATCTTGTAACATCGTCTTTCATACCTCTGTGCTTTCCTTAAGAAAGGGGCGATGCTTCCCATCCTGCTCCAACTCGCTCCTTTCTGCTCATTCTTCAAGACTCAACCAGGCATAATTTTCTTTACTAAAATCTCAGGCTGGGTCAGAAGCCCTTCTCCTGTGCTCCCACAGTAACGGAGCTCCTGAAATCTGTGTCTATCACTGGCTTCCCCACGGCAACATGAGCACCCTAAAGGCAAGCACGGGGTCCCAGTCATCTCTGCATCCACAGCATCAGCACCGTTTCAGGTATGTAATGACTGTTTACTGAAAGAGGAGGGCCAGGGCAAGCGGGCCCCGCTGTGCTAAACAGACGCCAGCTCTCCTCTAAATACACACAAACTTGCCCCCGAGGAGCGGAGAAGAGGGCTCCAAAGGATAGTGGAAATTCACACAGTGTTCCATGCTGACGTCCACACAACCAGGACTGGAAAGAGCAGGGAAGAGTGCAAAGTCCTCCTCCATCCAGCAAGGTGCGGTCACCATCTAGTAGGTTAGAAAGTCACTTAACTTACAAGTAAGCATGATCCACTGGCTAAAGCAATGACGTTTCTCTAAAGGAAAACCCTGCCTCAATGATTTACCAAGGGATAAATAATCACAGGGACAGGATGGAAATTGTTAGACATAATTTAATCGAACCAGAAGAGTTCACACAACTACAGATGCTCATCTACTTACAATGGAGTTATGTCAACTTCCAAATCCACTGCAAGTTGAAAATATGTAAATGGGAAATGCACTTAATATACCTAACCTACTGAACATCCTAGCTTGGCCTAACCTACCTTAAACATGCTCAGAACACTTACATTAGCCTATAGTTGTGCAAAATCATCTCGCACAATGAATACACTGTGGAGCATGGGCTGTTGACCCCCATGATCGCATGTCCGACTGGGAGCTGCGGCTTACGGCTGCTGCCCGCCTACCATCACAGGAGAGCCCCGGACTGCATGTGGCTGGCCCAGAAAAAGATCAAAATTCGAAATTCAAAGAATAGTTTCTACCAAATGGGTATCACTTTCCCACCACTGTAAAGTCAAAAAACTGTAAGACCAACTATCGTAAGTTGTAGACGGTCTGTAGCTATGCTGCCTGAAGTCTCTCATCATTTTCTTCCTTTCATTTCTAGGCCCCAGTGTTCTAATTAGGATGAACACCAAAGAGCCCAGAAGAGTCGTGGGGCCCTGTGGTTAAGGGTAATCACAGCTGTGGCTTCAGGGCCATAAAGCCAAGCGAACACTGATACGAACCCCCCCTTTACTTTCAATAGAATTTCCTTCTTTCTCAAGAAGGAGATTTCTCAAGTTCATATATATTTTTTGTAGAAAAATTGAAATTAAAAAATAGATACAAATCACCCCTAATCCTACTTCACAGAGAGAATCCCCAGTAAAATGAGCTAACAATAGTTCTCTGTTAATATTTTTGTCTTTTATTCTATGCATACATAAATAATATTTTTTCTACAAAATTGAGATTATATATCATATAAAGTTTTATATTTTGCTTTTTCATTCCGCTTCATACTGGGAGTGTTTTCCGTGACACAAAGATTCTCTTAAAATATGGATTTTAATAACCACTTAATACTCCACATTGGGAATAGATCATAATTAAGTTAACCTTTCCACTATTGCTGGTGCTTCAGATTGTTTTGAGGTTTCTTTTTATTATCTGCTAGCAATAATCTGTTGGATTTCTAGAATTTTAAACAGTCCATTTTTCATTTCCAAATGCCTTTGATATAGTTCCACATTAACTTCTTTTTAAAAAATCCTCTTTTTGGAAGGAAATATAAGGATAACAATGGATGTCCTGAGGTGATAAGAAAATATTTCCCTGTGTTTCCTAAATTTTCCATAAATAGGACAAAAAAACTACTGTCACCATATAACTACGAAGAATAGTTTGGTATAGATGGCACACCAAGAAAAAAAAATGTGTCTCTCTTTGAAAGACGACACACTATCAATGGGGTCTCCAAGACCAAAGATGGGACTGGGCTTGCTAAGTATTTCTAGAAATAATCCCAACAACACCACACACTGAAATCTCCAAGCTTTCAAATGACAGTGGCCTCACCCACCAGCTGCGTGGAAGTCCCTCCCGGCGGAGTCCCCCAGGTACACTCCGCCTCTACCAGCACTCAGCACAGCTGGGGCCCGATTTATTTGGGAGCTTCTCCCCTCGTGTCCCTGTCTTCTCACTAAGCCTACCACACTGTGAAGGCTTAAAAAATGCTTGTTGCGTAAGAGAATGAAGAACTGAAGTTTATAAAATAATGAAGATGGGAACACAAATCATTTGAGCCCTTTGAGAAAGCAATTTGGTCATATGTATCAAAAGACATGCTTATCCCCTTTGACCAAGTAATTCACTGGGAATATATCCTATAGAACTAAATTGAAAATATCAAAAGCTACACATATGAAATCATTTGTTCACTGAAACGCTGTAATTGAAAAATACTGGAAACAGTTGCACAGCAATAAGGAAATGATTAAATTATTGTACGTCTACTCAACAATGTTGTATGCAGTCATTACAACAATGTTTATGAAACACAGACACTATTAATCATAAAATATTAAGTGGAAAACAGAGCACAAAATTGTATCCATTCCGAGCTTATGGCTAAATGAAATCCCAAATATTAACAGATAAGAATATAACTTTTTTAAAATGGCATTACCGTGGATGAATTCAGAAAATAATAAACTCAGAAAAAAAATTAAATGAAGTATGAGTAAGACCATCAACAACCTTGAAGCTCTGAAACTACGATTTGTACTTTTAGGATAAATAGTAGCTACCATTAATTTCAAGTCCAATATGTCGTAGGCACATTAGACATGGATTATTTCATTAAATCCCTAGAACAACCCTGTGATGTAGGACCCATTGTTGTCCCCCTTTCGTATGCGTCAAGGCCAAAGCTTCCAGGAAGGATGAGTGTAGAGCTTGTCAGTGACAGGGCTGAGACTAGTGGCCAGTTCCTTTCACCCCCAGAGGCCACATAAAATTCTATTTGACACAGTAAGAGACCTGGGTGGGAAATGACTCTACTAGGTGGTATGGTCAAAAAGCATCAATGCGTTCCACACAGGTAAAATAAATTCATGGCCCATAGATCTGTGATAGTTACAGCCAAGACTGAGAACCTACAATGTACCAGGAATTTTTATATATCTCATTTCTGATATTTAATTCTCACAATAACTCTGTGAGGTAGGTTATATCATTACTATTTCAGAAGTGAACAGACTAAGGTTCAAAGAGGTTATGAACCATAGCCCAGTAAGAGAGACCACCAGCATTGGAACCCAGATCTCCTGACCCCTAAATTTGTCCTTTTGCATTCAGTTTCTTTACTTTTATTTTTATTTGTTTTGTTTTCTTATTGTTGTTCTATTACAGTTGTCCCAATTTTCCCCCATACCTGCTCTCCCCTGCCCCACCTCCCCACCCAAATGTCCATGGGTCACTTGTCATTTATACTTGTACTTTAACTAGACCCTTCCCCTTCTTTTCTCCCTTATCCCCCTCTCGTCCCTGTCAGTCTGTTCCTTGTTTCCATGCCTCCGGTTCTATTTTACTCATTTATTTGTTTTGTTCATTAGGTTCCTATTATTTGTGAGATAAATGGTATTTGTCTTTCACCACCTGGCTTATTTCACTTAGCATAATGCTCCCCAGTTTCTGACAGAACCATGTTTGGGACATACACCTTTTAAGATGTTCACTTACTCTGTCACTCACTAGCCCTCCTGAGCACTGATCTGACCCAATAAATCAAGCCTTGTGTTCCTGGACATCTCTGCAGCCCCCACATGTAGGATCATGTACAGCAACAGATGCTCAAAATATATTGGTTGATTGAAAAAAGTGATACCTTCCCCATGGCACTGACAGCAAAGGGGACAAAGAAGATCATACAATCATTTTCAGCTTCTGAAGCCAGTGGGTATAAGCAAATCAGAAAAAGTGGTAAAAAAAAAAAATGATAATAATAATAATGGCTAACACTTAAACAGGTCTTACGGAATACTAGTGCTTTACATATGTTAACTCATTTAATCTTCAAACAACCCCATTAGTACTATTATTATATTCATTTTACAGATGAGAAAACTGAGGCTCAAGGAGTATATATTTTGCCGAATGCTATAAGGTTGGTCGATGGCAGACCCAGGATTCAAAGCTAGTCAAATTCAAAGGTCTCTGCTCTTGGCCACTATGCACCCGAACCTCCTTATGCTTCCTGCCCTGTTACCAGAGTATCTGGATGATTGATCTTGCAAACAGCCCTTGTTAACCTGAGTCACTAACACGTATGAATGAAGAGACTACCTCCGAAGCTCATAACCCCCAAATCAGAAAACTCTTGAGAGACAAAGTTTAATCCGTGCCCTTTTACTCTGTACCTCTAAAGTTATTTCTGTCCCTGAACACAAAATTTACCTTCCAAACTCAGAGGGATAATAATCTAGGCATTTCTTTTCCTCCTAGTCTCCCTCTTGGAACCTATCTTGACTACCACCAGGCCCACCGTTTGGACTGCACTCATTACCCAAATAAGATGTCTCCCCCATCCCTCAGCTTAGCACTCTTCCCTCACACAGTCCCTCACAAATACTTTGGAAATGAAATCGATGCTTTACTGTTATACACCCCTTCGGAAAACGCTTCTAAATCTTGTTTTGTTACCTGCCCACCTACCTCTACACCTCTTCCCCAGGAGGGTGGAGACATGGAAGGGAGCACTGTTTCCAAAAGGTGTTTCTCACCAAAGTCAGAAACTCAAGAGCCTTCTTTTACTGCTGGGTATTAAAATAATAATTCTGACATTTACGCGAATGGCCACACTGAGCTGCTGTGGGGAGCACCAAAGCATCACTTTGGCCCTTCTGTCTCGTCATTCCTTGGCGCTAACAGGGAATAATCTGAGCAAGCAAGGTCTCTCGATAGCAGCGCTATCGCTACTTCGGGCCAGGTAACTGTTGTGGGGGACTCTCCGACCTGCTGTCGGTTGTTTACTGCATCCCTGTACGCTGCCCACTAGATACCAGTCACACTCACCATCCCCGCCCAGGACAGTGACAACCAAAAGATATCTCCAAACATTACCAAATGTCCCTGGGGCATTAAAGTAGTGATAGGATACTTTTTAGGACCTCACAAGGTAATAAGATTCAGTGGGAACAGGTGAAATTATCAAAGAATATTCTGAGAGACAAAAAAGAAAGTGTAGTCCTTTTTCTGTTTGTTTTAATTTTTATTGTGTTTTCTCCCATTATCATTTAGTCTCCTTATACCCCACCCCTGCAGTCGCCACACTATTGTCCATGTCCATGAGTCCTTTTTCATTTTTGCTCAATCCCTTCCCCTCCCCCAACCTTCCCCTTAGCCGTCATCCTGCTGTCCGTCTATGAGTCTGTCCCCATTCTCCTTGTCAGTTCAGTTTGTTCATTAGATTCCACATATGAGTGAAATCATATGGTATTTGTCTTCCTCTGACTGGCTTATTTTTCTTAGCATAATGCTCGCCAGGTCCATCCATGCTGTCACAAAGAATAAAACTGGGACAATGAGTTACCCCAGATCTCGGAATGTTCAAAGTAATAGCACACTCTGTGCTGTATCAGCATCAAAATAAAGAATACCTAGCAAATGACCACATAAATAATCCCCAACAGCTCCCTACAGACATAGGATTTTGATAAATATCCGCAAAAATAAAAAGGAATCCAGAAAAGGAATCACTGTTTAATAAAAGCTGCTGGAATGACATGAAACGAATGAAAGAAAAATTAATTTTAGACCCATCCCTGAAACTATACACCTCAATTAGGTCTGCATAAATTAAAGTGAAATCTTTAAGCTCAAACCAAAGAAATGCTAGAGGGAAAAACAATTTTCAAAATCAGACCTGCCCTCCTTCCAAAACTACATAATCATGCATTGATGGTGGCTTTTAAAATTGGTTGAATCCTTTGGAAGGACATCTGATCACAGACTTCAAGGGCCATTTCCCTTTGACCTAATAATCACACTACTGAGATTTTGGCTTCAGGAAGTAATATAAAAGGATGAAAAGGCTGGATGTATAAAATCTTTATAGTAATTTATTTATAACAGCAAACACTGGAAACAATCTAAATGTTGGCAACAGAGTATCAACTTACAAAATAAAAACTATATTGATGGATTACTATAAAGCTACCAGTAATGCCAGTGGAATCAGTCCATCATAAACTTGGGACCAAAAGATTCAGCACTACCTCTAACCTCTAACTACCTTACTAACCCATAATACTCTCTTCACTCTGAAACAGGAACTGCAGTGCACACCTCTCAGGATTGCTGTGAAAATCAAGATAACGGATATATGAGTACTTTCAAAACTACAAAATACAGTCTATATACCAAGAATCATCATTATAAATATGAAGGTTATTTGGAAATATGGGAACAGACACACCAAAGAATGCTAAATGAAAGAAGGAAACTGCATAAAATGGAAACCATGTAGGTGATGACTTTAATGGTCTCCTTGGGCTAGCCTCACTCATGTCCTCTCAGTGCCAAGGACCCCACACAGTCTGACCCCCAGGGGCTCCTTCCACACATTTAAGAAAAGGCAACTGCCCTTCTCCAACCGCAAAGCCCTGCATGATCCGGCCCTGCCCCTGGCATACAGTGCCCTTGACTTCTGGGCTCCCAATGTTCCCATTTGGCTGCTGCTGGCACTTCAGGGTTTGCAGTTTGCATGTCATGACCTTCCATTCTCAGTTAAGTGCCCCCTGCCCCCCACAGCCTGGTAGCATCCAACACAGCATCACAGCTTCTTAGGGTTGTTATTCTTCATGACACATCCCAATGCGTTGTTATTTTTACTTATGTGACGATGTGTTTCATACCTGCTTTGCTCCCTAAACTGCAAGTTCTGTAAGGGTAGGAATCACGTCCATCGGGTTCACCACTATGTACTCGGGTCACTGTCCCACATGGAGCGATGTTCAGTAAGTATTTACCCAAATGAAACAATAAATAGCTATTTGTTCAAATGTTCTTCATAGGCGAGGAAACTAAACCAAGGAGAAGTTGACTTTCCCTAAACCTGATGGTATATGGTGGCCAACCTGGGGTTAGAACTGAATTCGAATTAGATAATAATCAGAATTATTACCTGGACTTGAACCATCACAGCCAGGCCAGGACTAAGGACAGGGAAGTAGTATGTCGGGTGAAAATGGAAATGGGGAGGGCACAGGGAAGTTTTCATCTATTCTGAAAAATTCTATAATGGCTCTTAAATAGTTTTAATTTTTACTTGACAGCTTATTCCTGTCATTAAACAATGCCAAAATACCAACACTCTAACTTATGCAAAAATTAGAATTATCTATTTTGCCAGACTTACGGCTAGTCAGATCTAAGTAAGAAATACTCAACCACAAAGGAAAAAAAAAAAAGTGACACAGCCAGACTCGGTCCCATCTGTTCCACAGGGATGACCTTGGCCTCTGGCTCCTCCTAAAACAAGATGAGGGTCCGGAAAACTCTGAAGCCCATTGCCCTTCCTGTCCTGTTTGTGCTGAATGACTGCCACCCACACTAGTTAACTGTTACTTTGGACCCAAACTGAGCTTTGCACCCAACTTTCGCAACTCAATTTCAATGAATTCTTTGCCCAACAAAAAGAGCAGAAAGTTAACCCTGGCTGATGGTCCCCACAGGGACCATGAGAACAATGAGGGTACCAGAGAGAGGTCCCCAGAATTCACTGGCAACCAAGGACACAGAGCAAAAGGACAAACAGCCACCTTTCAACAGGGTTGCTCTGCGGAGCGCCGATAGGTCCCAGCTTTTACATATTCTTTTTATTCTTCCTTGGAGCAGCACACGAGGGCCCTGGAGCAGGGCAGCCTCCTTGAGACCTGCAAGCTAATGGCCCATTTAATGCACCTACCACTCATTCAGCAACACACTTATTTTAAGCATATCCCAGATGCCAGGCTCTGAGGCCGCATGTACACCCAGGACCTCAGGAGAAGGGAAACGAGCCATGATCCTCTGTACAGTGACTGGTTCCGACTATGTGAGCCAACAAAGTGGCACCAAAACCCATAACAGGTTCCGCTGTTAAACAATATAATCCAGAAACCCAAGCCAGGTACATCAGGAAATAGCTACCAGTCAGAACTTAGATCCAGGGATGTTAAACCTTTAGTGCAGATAAAGCAAAGCTTGCCAAGTAGGGCCTGTGCCTATCGGACCACCAGGAAATTCGTTCTGGCACTACTTCCATGACTGATTCACTCTGGACGTCCCCTGCCCCAAATTCCAGTTCTGTCAACTTTAAGAGAGGCAGGCCAGATCTGTCCAACTCTGGTCATCTAAGCACCTGCAACCTGAAATAAACCACCTTTACTTCTGGTTCAGCAAAATACATTTCCTTTAGAAATCAGGAAGGGCGGTCACCAGGACAAGCCAGCAGGCAGTTGACATATCATCTAGAAAAGTTCTTTGGTGTCAGGATGTTGTATCCCTACTTCCTCCTTCAACAGGAACTCTGCCGCAAGACAACAAATTGCCTTTGACTAAGCCTGCCTGTTTCTCCGATCTTAAGTCTTTTCATACCCATGAGCTATAATGAGCAAGAAGCAACAAGCTCAAAACCAGTGGAGACTGGCCCAGTCTGGATGGCCCAACCCCCACATCTTGTTCCAAGACAGGTTCCTTGGCTGACCATGGGGAAAGTCCTTCCCTGCTTTGTGCCTCAGTATTCTCGTCTGTAAAATGAGAGGCATTGGACTGTACTGCCCTTGAGACCTCCTATCATTGCTAAGATGATATGATTCTTTCCACCACTCATTGGCTAATGGACACATCACGGCAGGAAGGTTTTCCTACCATATCAGCTGTTAAAACCAGGATGAGAAGAGGCAAGAGACCTGGACCACACGGTAGCTAAGAAATGAGGATGAGAGATGAATTTGGACTTGGGACACCAGAACCTGGGAAAAGCCATGGAAAGCAGGAAGAAAGGCAAAGGAGCCAGAAACTTCAAGATCTTGAGATGAAGGATAGGGAAAAAAAATACCACTGAAAAGCAAACTGTCACAGGGGTTTAGAATACCACCAACTCTAGAGTCAGATAATCTGGATTTGAATCCTACAAGTGCTTCTGTGGAGCTCCGACCAATTAGTTAACCTCCCCAGCGACAACAAGGAAATAACATATGACTTCATGGAGTCACAAAAAGATTAATCCAGTTCATAACACACTATTTAGTGCCTAGCACATGGCAGCTCATTCTAAGTGCTGTCCTTATATAATATCAAGTTTTATATTTTACCATTATTATTATTACTAAGACAGCCAGAATATGTTAGGTACCTGGATTTTAGTTCCTACTCTTTTACTAGTGATCTTGGAATTCAGGTCCCCACCAGTAGCATGAAGGGCTGAACGAAATCACTGTTCTCAAACTGGAATCTGCGTGTGTTTGCTTGGGTGTATGAATGTGTTCTTGGTGGATTATGAGTTCCTTGTGAGCATTTTAACCATTTTGTGTTTTCACTTCAATGGGCATATAGACAAATTAGAATAAAGGTATCTGGATATTCTAAATGCCTACTTCCTAACAAGTTTTTGCACAAGATTTCAAAGCTCAAGTTTATATTTGTGTTTGACTTGTGTTAGCACCAACATAATTGTAGCAGACTAATGAGAATGGAACAGATGCAGACATGATTTATGAATGATGAGACTGGTGGTCGAAATATAAGTCAAATGATATCAAATGAAAGTCATGGGAAAAACAGTTGGAGAACTGAATGCTTAGAACATAGACTGTCCAAACTCAAAAGCATGGCACTACAGCATTCACTGCTATATTCATGTTAGTGCTTGGATTTTGTTTCAGCTAAACAAAGTGAGCTGTATTACTACATTCAGAATTTGAACTGTATTGATTTTGCAATTTTGCTTGCAAGTAATTTATAAGTATTATGAATCATATGGTTATACAGTAGCATCTACAGTAAGAGGTTTGTATCTAGTTTCACATATGTACGTATTAAGTAACATTATAATAAAAAGAAATGCAGTGAATGCCAAGGGACCTTAACATTTTTGTTCTTTTAAAAGAGGCCCAAACATTATTCTAGTTTGAGAAACAATAAATTAAGTTATCTCCAAGGTCCCTTATAGCTCTTTGAGTCTAAGAAAAAAAATGATCATTATGGTTACAGGCATGTTAAGCTTCGTTAAGGCAGCCAAGTGGGGATGGAGGCTCAAAATTCAGGAGAAAGGCAAGGTGGCAGACAGATTTAGAAGCCAACCACAGAGAGGCACAGCTGAACCCAGGGGACTAGATGTGATTTCTAAGAGTGTTCAGAGATAGAGAAACAAAGAGCTGGCATCTGAGCTTCTAGGAGTTCACCGTGCCTCATAGCTTTAGCCCTCCTCTGGAAAAATACCATTCACCTGTGCATTGAAGATGATCTTCTCGGGGTTACTCCAAGAATTCCTGTGCCATCCAGGCAGGGAATGGCTTAGATCCCCTCCACAGAAATAAAACAAATCTCTGGCTTATTTTCCTCCAGGCTTGCAGTCCAAGCTGAGAAAGTCCGCATGGACACTAAAAGATTCTGTCTCTCTAAAAGCTGGGCCATTAGCTTATTTCATTCATTCCCATGCCCCAGAAGTACAGGGGCCCAGTAGGTGCCCTTGGAGAGCCAGATGGCCCACGAGGCTGCAGGGAAAGGAGCTGGTGGGACGGTCAGGGGCATCTGCACCGGATTCCAAAGGCCAGAGCTCATTCTTCGGGTAACAGCATGAACCCAAGCTAACATTTCTGCCTGGTTGCAAATCTGCCCTCGTTGGTAAGTGACAGAGCCACTACAGCCACATTCATTCAATCACTTTGAGAAAACCAAGAAGACTTTTTTTCCTCCCTCCTTCTAGCGAAACCATGAAGAAACACAGGGGAGAAAGCGCCGAGGAACCCAAGCTTACTGTTTGCCTTCTTCTGAAAGTGAGGTTCTTCCACAGCAGCAGCCTCAGCTGAGGCCCGCAAGCCATGCTACCTCTGCTGGCGCCCACGGCAACCTGTGCGTGGCTCGGAACTCCTGGAGGCGGTGGCCGGAGCTCACAGCAGGGACGCTGTGGCTGGTCATTAACTGGAAGATAAAGCAGGAAGAGAGAGGGCTGTCAGTTACTGCGGCAAAGCCCGGTGTACACCAATGAGGGCTGTGGCTCCAGCCCCCTCACCTCCGACCTGAATGCCAGGTCTGCATCACGACTGCTTCTCAACGGGCCATGAGTCCCCAACTTCCCGCCCTCGGCCTTCTCCAGTCAACAGGGATTCATTTTAGCGCCATTGCTGTGATCATTTGGGAATGAAAAACTTATGAAAACAGATTTAAGCGAGCAATCTGAGGTGGTCAAAACACGGAGGTTGGAAGTGGCATACTGGAATGAGAGACCTGCATCCTTTCTCTGAGAAAATGCCTCCCCTCACATAAAATGTCAGCAGCCATTTACAAATTTTGCCTCAAACCTAGAGTCGTTTATGCTAGTCCCTGAATTTCTCTGCAGGAGACCACGTTTTCATCTGGCCACAAAGCTGAGTCGTTCAAATGATAAACGGCACCATTGAGAAAGCAGTCTCCCAATCTGGAAAGCCACTGTGTGCCTTAGGTGACTGGGAATAAACACCAAGGAAACGCTATGACACCCGGCTCCCAGGTTCTGAGGACAACCCCAGTGATGTGCGTCTGTGGAAAGAAAACAACACCCCGTGGAGAAGCAAGTCAGCTGAGGCAGGCAGGGAGCCTCGCCTGCGAAACTGACAAGCTCCCACTGTCCAGACATCTGCACCCTCTGGCCTAGCTCCACCTGCACCTGCACCAAGGGCCCAGCTGCTTCTTGTCAGGTGTCACAGGTGCCTCCGTGGAGGACTCTTTTGCCATGCTAGGAGAAGGGGACGTTCTCATAAACAGGGGATACCACATCTCCACGTGTCCTAACTGCCCACTCCACGAATGTATGTATTTAATGCTGGAATAATCCCAAGTAGACACACTAAAGTTAAAGTTGGGGGGAGGGGCAGAAAAATGAAAAATGGAAGCAGAAGGGTGGGGGCGGGGGGGGCGGTACACAGGTTAAAGCCAGGCCCTGCTGGCACTTTATAGTTATGAACCCTCAGCAGAAACCAGAAACCAGCTTTACTTCTAAAATGGCTGTTAATCATTATGGTCCGCAGTGGAGTAGAGGTGCGACATTATACCTGAGGGACAGACAGCAAAAAGAGCTAAGAACGTAGTGACCACTTGTGGATACCAAACAAAGTAGTGGACCAAAAGTCCATGCGTCCAAATCAGATCTTGGTGCAAAGGTCAACCTTTAGTAGGATCTTAACCTTTTGTCCCCACCCCACAAGGACGTGAGTTAAAATCTTCTAGAGAAGAAAAGAGAAAGGAGAGAATCTGCAGAATCTGGGGAGATGGAATAACCCATTCATTCATTATGTATTCAAATTCATTCCTTGACAATCCAACAAATCAGAAATTCCTCTGAAATACTGAAGACTTAGGC